>CM055126.1:161705434-161847934 GCA_029206835.1 Rana muscosa | reverse complement strand
GGAAGAGTGGGGCTACATGTGTGCCAAGTTTGGGGTCCAGGGGACCTACGGCCCGCCGGTACCGGCTCCCCAAAGTCCGGGAGATCAGGTGCAAAAAGGTGACTCGAGTATAAGCCGAGGGGGGCATTTTCAGCACAAAAAATTGTGCTTAAAAACTCGGCTTATACTCGAGTATATACGGTAACCAATCTTTCAGCTGTTTTTTTTTTTTGTAACAATCATGTCTGTCAACCATTACATTTTCAATATAAATATGTTTATGTATATTTTTTATGTTTCTCTTTGATGAAATTATGTGTCATGCATTACTTACATGATACACTATACATCATATTGGGTACTTTATTTATTAATGACCCTTAATTGATCAAATGCTATTAACTATACCTAATTATCATAGGGTCACACGTTGCCCTCATAGGCAACCACAACATGTGACCCATCGAAATAATAGGTATCATTTAATTTATAATGTCACATACACATACTTCATTCAAAGTCACAAAACCCTTCTTCCTTTCTTTACTTCTATATATGTGATTTCTTGATTTAACAGGTCTGGCAGTAATCAGGTCTGGGTGTGGCAAGTAAAATTTAACTCGGCTTTACAAAAAATTGTGGTTCATCACAGTTCATTCATGATTCAGCATGGGAGGGAGCAATTACCTTTTCACACAGGGCCAGGCAGGTTTGAACAGCTTTTTTCTGTTAATAAATTAAATTATAATTTAAAAACTGCATCTTGGATTTACTCGGGTTATCTTTGTGTAATAATAAAATGTGTTTGATCTGAATCATTTAAGTGTGAGAAATATGCAGAAAAAATAATTTCTTTCTCGTACATCACGGGACACAGAGCGACATAGTCATTACTATGTGGGTTATATAGATACCTTCAGGTGCTGGCACTGGCAACTTCCAAAACCGGAAGTACCCTCCCCTATATAAGCCCCTCCCATCCGGGAGTACCTCAGTTTTTTGCCAGTGTCTAAGGTGTTGGCCAAGAAGTAACGTGTTTTTCACTGAGCTTGCGTACAGGTTCTTTTGGGCCTCAGTAAGCTATTCCGGATCCGACCAAAAAAGCTTCATAGCTAAACGGTCGGTACCCGGGCCTTGCAGAGAAGAGCAAGGTTTTGCCTGTAATGCTTCTCTTAGGAGAGCTGGACCCTGGAATCCAGAGCTCTGGTCATACCCACGACCAAGATGTTTTCTGTGCAGGGTGCTATACAGGTCCAGGGGAGTGGAATCCTTGGGAACCCGGTCCCTGAAGGTTTAATTACAATGCCTGCCGTGATAGGTGAAGTTTGGGCTTCTGTGGACCAAACAAAGTCCTGCGGCGGGGAACAGGTAAGTGGGGGCCCCCAGGAACTTGGTTCTATTGGGGGACCCCCAAGCCTAATTTGTCTTTCTGTCTGTTACCTAACGGTATTCCCGCTAATATCTGTGCATGCCTGTAACTACTAAAAAATGTAATAATTTTAATAGTGGTCAAGGGGAAAAAAAAAATATATATATATATATATATATATATATATATATATATATATATATATATATATATATATTTAATATATTAGACTGCGGTACCTGTGTTAATCCACTAGAGGCCGCTGTGGAACGTTTCTTGTCATGTGGACTAGTTTCTTTTTATCAGAGCAAGTCCAGGCAGATGGTGAGTTCTCTTGTGGGAAACTGCTTCCTCTGCCATGTTGCAATGCTCGTCCATCCCCCGGCCTGCGGCAAAAGGGGCCCTGGCTCTTGTCCCTGGTTTCCTTTTCAAAATTAGCGCCGAAGGCGCACGTGGCCGCGTGCGCGTGCACGCGCCTCTATATATAGAGGTGAGCCGGGAAAGGGGGCGGAGCTTGGGAGATGACGCTCTGTGCGCGCTTCTGCGCATGTGCGGGCGTCCCAGCATGTTAAAAACCACAATTATGTGTTGTGAGCTGGCTATGGAGTGCAGAGACAGAGCTGGCAACATTAAAAAAAAAAAAAAAAGGCATACAGCAAGCGGTTGATGCAGGCATCCCCATAGAAAGGCACATTAGTAGACACCAACTGTTTTTATAGCAGCATTTGTGCTAGACTATTGTCAGTAAGTGGTGTATTTCGGCTGGAATACCTCAGCTTTGGGCTTAGGAATAATGCCGTCTAAAAACTCCGGGACTAAAAATTCCAGGAAGCATAGGGGGTCTCCATCGGGCTCTGAGGATCTTGGGCATGCTTCGGCTGCACCAGTCTCCCCTGAAGAATCAGAGGTTAGTGACCGTAGAGCACCCTCAGGAGTACCTGGTACTGTGGCTGTCCTCAGTTCACCTGCTCCTGTGTATGTAACAGAGGAGGTTTTTTCCTCAGCTCTGGGAGGGCTGGAAGAGAGATTGTCAGCATTGATCGCTGCTTCCCTGTCACAGGAAAAAAGCGCTCGATCTCCGTCTCCTCCCTCAGAGTGCCTGTTAGCAGAGCAACAGTCCCATACAGGGATCGACCTGCCTGAAGGGGATCAGGATGAGGTCGATTCTGTTGTAGAGGAATCAACAGTGGAAGAGCCATTCTCAGCATCACATGCTGAAAGGTTATGGGTTCAGTCCCTGACTAATATGGTCCGATCAGCATTTAAAATGCCCCTTGCGGAGCCATCATCCACTTCTGTCTCCTCGTTGGGGTCGCTAAAAGCTCCCCAGACTGTTTGTTCCTTTCCGATCCATCCTTTACAGGAAGGGCTCATTTACCAGGATTGGGAGCATCCTGATAAAATATTTACTCCTCCCAAGAGATTTCAAGTGGTCTATCCCATGGAGGATAAGTTCATCAAAAAATGGAGGGTCCCTACAGTGGACGCAGCCATCTCTTGTGTGAATAAATCACTGACATGTCCAGTGGATAATGTCCAAATGTTCAAGGACCCAATAGATAAAAAATTAGAGTCCTTATTAAAATCTGTTTTTTCTACAGCAGGATTAGTGACACAATCAGCAGTGGCAGCTATTGGGGTCTGCCAAGCAGTGAAGGATCAGTTGAAACAGGTCTTAAGGGACTTGCCAGATCAGCAGGCTCTTGCCCTAGCTGATCTACCTAGAGCCTTATGCTTTGCGGTGGACGCTATAAAGGATTCAATCCATCAGGCCTCCCGCCTTACGCTGTCTGTAGTACATATGCGCAGGCTTTTATGGCTCAAAAACTGGTCTGCTGAAGCTCCCTGTAAAAAATTGCTGGTCAGCTTCCCATTTCATGGTGAACGCTTATTCGGGGAAGACCTGGACAAATATATCCAGAGAATTTCCAGCGGTAAAAGTACACTTTTGCCGGTTAAAAACAGAGTTAGAGGTCCCTCTTTTAAGAGGCCTGCTTCTCCAGTCCCTAGGACATCGGCTGTGAAACAGTTCCGACGGCCTCCTCGGTCAAATCCCGGAGGTAAAAATCAGGGACAATTGCAGGGTAACAAGAAGCCCTGGAGCAGGAGAGGTACAAAACCTCCCCCAAAGTCAAATGCATGAAGGGTTGCCCCCACTCAATCGGGTGGGGGGAAGACTTCAGTTGTTCACAGAGACCTGGCGGGACACGATCAGAGACAGATGGGTGCTCTCCGCAGTAAATCTGGGATACAAATTGGAGTTAAAAGATTCCCCTCCTTCCCACTTTATAAGGTCAAACGTGCCAAGGGATCCCCAGAAGAGAGGATCCCTCCTGTTGGCACTAGAACAATTATTGCTCCAAGCAGTAATTATAGAGGTTCCCCTGGAAGAATGGGGGTTCGGGTTTTACTCAAACCTCTTTACAGTCCCGAAGCCAAACGGGGACGTGAGGCCCATATTAAATCTAAAAGGGCTAAACAAATTCCTACATATCAGGACTTTCCGGATGGAGTCGATCCGGTCGGTGGCCACTGCCCTACAAGGGGAGGAATGGTTAGCCTCGATCGACATCAAAGATGCTTATTTGCACATTCCCATCTTTCCAGCCCACCAAAAATTTCTACGCTTTGCGGTAGAAGGGCGCCATTTTCAGTTCAGAGCCTTACCCTTCGGTCTGGCCACAGCACCACGAGGGTTCACAAAAATTCTGGCCCCATTATTGGCCAATCTAAGAACACGAGGTGTAACGATAATGGCATATCTAGACGACTTGTTGCTGATAGACCACTCAGTGGAAAAACTAGAAGTGGTTGTTCACGAGACAATCAAGTATCTGGAATATCACGGTTGGATTATCAACCGAGACAAGTCAGCCCTAAAACCAGTCAAAAGTCTGGAATACTTGGGGCTAAGGCTGGATTCAGACCAGAGAAAAATTTTCTTGCCTCAAGAAAAGGGGTCGTCTTTGAGAGATTTGATCCACTTAGTGGGTTCAAAAAGACAGCCATCCATACGCCTGTGCATGAGGCTGCTGGGAAAAATGGTGGCATCATTCGAAGCAGTACCCTACGGTCAATTCCATTCAAGGAATTTGCAAAGGGCCATACTGTCAGCCTGGAACAAAAAAGTTCAGGCTCTGGACTTACCAATGTCCTTGTCCCCTTCCGTTCGCAAGAGCCTCCGCTGGTGGTTGGTTCCCCAGAATCTGGAAAGAGGGAAATCCTTCAGTCCGATTTCTTGGAAGGTGGTCACTACAGATGCCAGCCTTATAGGCTGGGGAGCAGTACTGGAGCAATGGTCTCTTCAGGGCAGATGGTCGGATGCGGAAAAGGCCCTGCCCATCAATCTCTTAGAGATACGAGCAGCCCGGTATGCCCTAGTAGCATGGACATCCAAACTCCAAGGGTCCCCTGTCAGAATTCAATCAGACAATGCCACAGCAGTGGCATATATCAATCATCAGGGGGGCTCCAGGAGTCGTGCAGCCCAGAGGGAAGTAAATTACATCCTGAGATGGGCAGAAAGATATGTCCCAGCCATATCTGCGGTATTCATTCCAGGAGTGGAGAATTGGAAGGCGGACTTTCTAAGTCGCCAACAATTATGCCCAGGGGAATGGTCCCTTCATCCCGAGGTTTTCCGGACAATATGTCAGCGGTGGGGAACACCGGATGTAGATCTGCTAGCATCCAGATTCAACGCAAAAGTGGACAGGTTTGTCTCTTGGACAAGGGATCCCCTAGCTTGCGGCTCGGATGCCCTAGTGTTCCCTTGGGATCAGTTCAAGCTGATATATGCATTCCCACCGCCACAATTGTTACCTCGATTACTCCGCAGAATCAGGGTAGAAAAGAAACCAGTGATTCTGGTGGCTCCAGCGTGGCCCCGAAGAGCATGGTACGCGGAGATTGTAAAGATGTCTGTGGGGAGTCCTTGGACCCTCCCACATCGTCCGGACCTGCTTTCGCAAGGACCGATATACCACCCTTCCTTACCAGCCCTAGGTTTGACGGCCTGGCTATTGAAGCCCACATTCTAAAAAAGAGAGGGCTCTCTAATGCTGTGGTATCTACCATGATCAATGCCAGGAAGCCGGTATCCAGGCAGATCTACTATAGAATCTGGAAGGCGTACATCGCCTGGTGTGAGGCCAAGAAATGGCATCCACGTAAATACGTAATAGGTAGGATTCTGGACTTCCTACAATGGGCTGTAGATAGGAAGCTTGCCTTGTTAAGGGTCAGATTTCGGCCTTGTCAATATTTTTTCAAAGGCCCTTGGCTTCGCATTCACTAGTCAAAGCCTTTATACAAGGAGTGATGCGTATTAGTCCTCCGGTTAATATTCCCATATGTCCATGGGATCTAAACTTGGTTCTGTCGGTTCTACAGAAACAACCATTTGAACCATTACAGCATATTTCTTTGGTTCTTCTCACCAGGAAATTGATTTTTCTAGTAGCCATTTGTTCGGCTAAAAGAGTGTCGGAATTAGCAGCTATGTCCTGTAGGGAGCCATATCTGGTTATCCATAAGGACAGAGTAGTGTTACGTCCTCATCCAGCCTTTCTTCCTAAGGTGGTATCGAGGTTTCATTTGAACCAAGATGTGGTTCTTCCTTCTTTTTTCCCCAAACCTACTTCGGTAGAGGAAAAGTTATTGCATTCTTTGGATGTAGTAAGAGCAGTTAAAGCTTATCTAAAAGCCACTGCTCAGATTCGCAGAACGGATACTTTGTTTATTCTGCCGGAAGGCCCCAGAAGGGGTCAGGCAGCGTCAAAATCTACTTTAGCCAAGTGGATTCGACAGGTCATAATGCAAGCCTATGGCTTGAGAAGGAGACCGCCTCCGTTCAAAGTTAGGGCGCACTCCACGAGAGCAGTTGGAACTTCATGGGCAGTGCATCACCAGGCCTCCCTGGCTCAAATCTGTAAGGCCGCAACATGGTCTTCAGTACACACGTTTACTAGGTTCTACCAGGTGGACGTTAGAAGTCAGGAGGATGTCGCCTTTGGGCGCAGTGTGTTGCAGGCCGCAAAAGATCCTCATGTCTGATAGCGCTCAGCTTATGTATGGTGTACCCCCCCCTCGTTGGGCATTGCTTTAGGACATCCCATTAGTAATGACTATGTCGCTCTGTGTCCCGTGATGTACGAGAAAGAAAATAGGATTTTTATAACAGCTTACCTGTAAAATCCTTTTCTTGGAGTACATCACGGGACACAGAGCTCCCACCCCTCTTTGGGGACACTTATTGCTTTGCTACAAAACTGAGGTGCTCCCGGATGGGAGGGGCTTATATAGGGGAGGGTACTTCCGGTTTTGGAAGTTGCCAGTGCCAGCACCTGAAGGTATCTATATAACCCATTAGTAATGACTATGTCACTCTGTGTCCCGTGATGTACTCCAAGAAAAGGATTTTACAGGTAAGCTGTTATAAAAATCCTATTATTGCAGTCCCACTAAGTTGCTGATCACCGCCATTGGTAGTATACAAAAAACATAAAAATTCCAGTATATAATCCATAGTTTGTAGACATTATAACTTATGCACAAACCAATCAATATACACTTATTGGGATTTTTTTTTACCAACTGCATATCGAAATACATTTTGCCCATAATTTATGAAGACTTTTTTATCTGATATGTTTTATAATAGATTTTTTTTTTATATATACAACAGTGGTGATCAATTACCACCAAAATAAATCTCTATTTGTGTGAAAAGAATTATATAAATTTTATGTGGGTACAGTGTTGCATGACCACGCAATTACCAGTTACAGTAGCATAGTGCCAAATAGCAAAAAAATGGCCTTGTCCTGAAGTGGGTAAAATCTTCCGGAGCTCAAGTGGTTAAAGCTGGAGGTTGTTTTTATTTTTTATGTAGACACAGCACCAACCACATTAGGTATTTGTAATGGTGTGTGCCATATTACCTACATTTGGCTGCAACTGCTAAAAGTCATCCCTGTAGTGCCCCCTTTATAGCTGCCAAATATTGCCCATCCACTGCCTCTGCCATTCATATTGCCGGTATTGCATTCCCACAGTGTATCGTGAATGGACAGAGGAGATCCTGTCATCCAATCTATTCACAGAACACAATGTATTGTGGGACAGTAACAGTAGGAGTTGTGTACGGCAAAGCAGGGAGAAGGGGGTGGGTGAACTGTGTAGCTTTTTTCAGTAGAAGCCGCTCTTTTTAATCCTCACTTCGCCTAAAGACAGCTACTCAGGGCAGAACCCAGCAGTGTGTGGAGAGGCTGAGCCAGCTGTTTAGCCAAAATTTATTGTCGGGATCCCTGCAGAGCGTGAACCAGCTCTGTGATGTCAGCCGACAGTGGGCTTTAGCCTCTGGCCACGGGAGTGCATAACTAAGTGCATTCCTGTGACCCACAGAAGTATGGTGTGCTGTTAATGTTAAAAGCTGCCTTGAGCAAGGGAATCGGAAACTGACTGGCTGCTGATCGTGACAATAACGATTTACACCAGGCCCATAGGTTAAGTATGTTGTATTGTACATGTAACCCATACCAATTTAAGTACTGGACAAGCTGAAATGTTTTTTTTCTTCGTAGTTTGGGTGACGCGCGTACTGTGACACCTCCATCTGTACCTCCACCTTCATCTGTACCTCCACCTCCACCTCCACCTGCACCTGCACCTGTACCTGTACCTGCACCTACAAACCAGCCTAAAATTAAAATCAAGGAAGAACCTGAGGACAACTATGATTACAATAAGTCTCAATCTAACATGGGAGTACAGGTTAAACAAGAGGACTCTGATGACGACGTAACAGATGAGTACTCGCACAGCGATGATGACTATCCAATATTAGAGAGGCACTTTGCACAATTTAGTACGAAGCTTCACTCGGATAGGAAGCACTCTGTAAAAAGCCCATCTGGAGTGGCAAAAGCAAAATTGCTGAAACTTGAAGATGGTAAAATGCCAGTGGTGTACCTGGAGTCATGTTCCACTAAGAAGACTGCTGAGAATGTTTCAGATTCACAAAAGCTTGCGTTGCCTAATACAGCAATGCAGAGCATTAAACAAGAAGAGTGTAGTGACATTTTCCCAAGCATTATTACTTGTAAAAGGGAAGAATTTAGCAGAACTGATGAGAAAAGACCTATTAAAAGAAAAATTTATGCGGACTACGCTGTCCCACTTAATGTACGATCCACTCGTGGACGCAGAAAGAAGTCCCCTTCTGCTTCAGGCAAGCCCAGAGCAACCAAGACCCCAGTAATTGAGAATGGTGTGGAACCTATAAAGAAAAGAAGGGGGAGACCTCCGAAGAACAAAGGTGCTAAAGTAGGACGCCCCCCAAAGAAGAAGCCGCCTATAGAAACTCCACAGTTGTTCCCAGATTTCAAGCCAGACCTAGAGGATGTGGATGGAGTGCTATTTGTCGCTTTTTCTTCAAAGGTAAAAAAAAAAAAAATGCAGTGGTCAGTGTTCAGTCTAAAATTAATAACCTGCTGATTCAATCAGTATGCAGCCTTGTGATTGGCCAAGAAACAATGTGGTTAGGGAAGGGGCATCTTTTTTCCTTTTCTGTGTTGCCCCCCCAGTGACATTACTAAAGCAGTGGACTTTCTTATGTAGGCTAGTTGTGCAAAATGTATTTGGGTTTAAAGGCCAATTGACCTTTGTTTAATTGAGCTAAATACATTCCAAAAGGCATGCAAAGTCTAAAGCCTCGTACACACGGTACGAAAATCAGAAGGGGGTTGTCGTTTGACAGGCGGTTGTCCCAAATTCTTACTGTTGGTACGCTCCTTTTTAGACAATTTTTTTCCAATTTTCGGCCAACAAATGACAGGCTAGTACATTTTTGGCGATCGACGGCTCCACGTCTAATTTTTGGATGGTCAGTACACAAATCCTTCACACAAGTTGAAAGTACAAACACGCATGCGCGGAATCAAGGAACGACTGGGAAGCGTTCGGTCTTGTAAACTACCGTTCATAATCTAAAATTAACATTCGTGATGCGGCAATTGATGAAATGTCAAAATTCTCATCCTCTTTAATGGGATAATAATGAAGCTGCTTTGCATGTAGTTATGCCAAACGTATTTTAAAAGGCAATTGTTTTGTACGATCTGAAAATTGCGACTCAACGTTCACCAAACTTCTGCTAATTTCGTGTTGGTAGAAGGGGCCCAAAGGGTGGTGCTTGAGAAATAACTTCTCTTTATACACTCATAGTTACATCACTACGTTCGTGTTTGTCAAACGTCAATTTGCGTACCATTGGTATGCAAGACAAGATCCTGGCACACGTCCTTTTGACAAAAATCAGAAGCTCGGTCGTCCAACAATTGTACCGTGTGTACAAGGCTTTAGTCTGAGAAGAAATGCATGTTCCTTGACAGCATGCTTTACAGAAGGACCCTTGCGCTTTATGTGGAAGCAGTGGTCTCTCTGCAGAGTCAGAGCTAGAGCCCTCCAATCAGCAGAGGTCATGGGCTTTGCAAAAAGTAAGGGCCATTCTCTACAGCTGGTAGGGAACATGAGTTTTTACTCGCGCTGTTACTTTTCTAAAGTAAACTACAAAACTTTTTGTGTGCAAAACACCTGGAATGTATTAAAGTGACTGTAAAGTCAGAGTTTTTTTATCCTAATGCTTTTTTTTTGGGCTAGTGTGATGGGCCTCCTATCTACCTTCTTCGTATGGAGCTTTTTTGCTTTGTGTTCCCTTCTCCCTCCTCTCTTTTCCATCTAGAGTCCTGCTACACCATAGTAACTGCAGTTAACTCTTTGGCTATGCCTTTGGGACTGTACCTGGATGCAACTGATTTGAAGTAGTAGGACCAGCCTGCTTTTTTCTTTCCTTCCTTCCTGTTTCTATCAAGATTCCTGCTCCTACTGTAGCTTCTGGATCAGTTGATTCCTTGGCTATGCCTTGGGCCTGTGCCTGGACGCCATCAGATTAAAGAAGTAGAGTCAGCCTGTCATATTTAGGGCACTGGATCCTGCTTGGGCGCTCACCTTGGCACGTAGCGCATCATGTTGAGTTAGCCATAGGGTCCTAGACAGGCCCAAGGCTGTGTTTTTTGCCTGGAAACTAGCCTGGCAATTTCAAACCATCAGCAAAGGCAACACCCATATTTTTCTTAGGAATTGTTAACCTTAAAGATGTTTTAGCCATAAATATGTGTTCCTATGTTAAGTGATACATTTTGGTGACTACATCCAGTAGGTAACATAGCAACCTTAATGGGTTTGCTGCCCTTTGTGTAAAGATGCTCAGCTCTCTTCACAGCAGCA
The DNA here is from genome assembly GCA_029206835.1 of Rana muscosa. Classification (NCBI taxonomy): domain Eukaryota; kingdom Metazoa; phylum Chordata; class Amphibia; order Anura; family Ranidae; genus Rana; species Rana muscosa. Next base: position 161,837,298 of record CM055126.1, on the reverse strand, counting down.
TAAGAAGTCCAAGACTGTTCCCTAACTGAATTCTATACAAGCTTTTGTATCAGTCAGATGTATAGTAATTTTGCATACTACAGTATATAGAAATGTACATGTTAAAGCGGTAGTAAGTAGAGTTTTTTTTTTTTTTTTTTTTTTCACCTGCAAGGCAACGTTATGTGTTTAGCATGCATCGCATACTAGCACATTATGTGAAACTTGCCTTAGAACAAAGTTCTTCCAGCGATGAGCTGTCGCTGCTGACAGGACTTCCATCTTCACCCGTCTTCCATCCGGGTTTGCGGACTCCGGCTGTGTGAGTGGCCAGAGTTGCGATGCTGTCAATCCCGTGCATGCGCGCGGGAGCCGCCTTTTATGGCACAGGACTCGAATGGCTATTTCTTCAGAGTGAATGCGCCAGTGATGTCACCGGCTGCATGTACAGTAAATATCTCCTAAATGGAGCACATTTTAGGAGATATTTACAGTACCTATAGGTAAGCCTTATTATAAAATTATGTAAATTCATGTATGGGAGTTTACTCCCACTTTAGCCTAAAATAAGTGCTTACTATGTTGTCATCTTTGTTCTGTGAAGAGATGCTAGGAAGAAACAAACCATTTTAATTACTTTCTTTATGTCAAGCTGTGTTAATGAGAATGGACTTCTAATTCTTGATAATATACAGGTTGTAAATGTTTCTTTTCTTAGGAAGCACTGGATGTTCACACAGGAGGAAAGCCTAAGACTGATATGCCATCACCTCCTCCAAACCCAGCAGTGCATGTAGAATTGACAGGTAAAACCAATATTTAACTTAAAAGAGAAGTTCGGGATTTAAAAAAAGTAAACCATTATAGTCACCTAGGTGGATGCAGCCTCGACCCAATGCTGCATCTGTCCCCTGCCGGCTCTGCAATGAGAACTGAGCCATCAAACACTGCTGATTACTCAGTTCTCCCCCTCCGCTCTGAGCAGAGAGCTGTGATTGTCAGTCAGTGGCTCTTTGATCTCCCCTTCAGTGCTCACTGGAGTGCTGGGCTGTGGACTGGCTCAGGCTCTCGGCGGATCACTGAGAGACTGAGCCAGGTGCCAGTCTAGGCATCTGGGTGGATCCTGACCATATGGTGGGGATCTTTCCCTGGACTGGCTGAGTGACATCAGCCAACAGCGGGCTTTAGCCTGCTGTCGGCTGAAAACGGGTCACAGGAGTTGGAGAATGAACTGCACTTCTGTGATCCATAGGAGAAGTATGGACAACAGATTTAGCCATACTTCTTTTTAATTCTCTTTTACCACCACATGAATATAAGATGTATGAAGTGTTCTTGTAAATTGCTATGAAACTCCCTTTTATAGTGGAACTGCAAGACTTGGATATCTCAAGCATGCCACCTTGTGCAAATCATTCTTTCTCATTTCCGAATCCCAGTTATTTTGCATTTCTCTGCTTTCTTTTAGAGGAACAACAAAAAATTGGAAATTTGGAGAGACAGCTCCTGGTTCAGCTTAAGGCAATGAAACACAGACAGGTCATTCACCCTGCCCTTCAGCAAGGTATTCATTTGTGTTTCTGTATCTGTGTTTAAATCCATTTGTGGTTTAACTGGTTGCAGTATATATTCCTCAGTCATGTTCTAATAATGCACTTTTTTTGCATAGTGGGGCTAAGGCTGAACATTGTAGACCATGCAATGAGTATTGACCTAAGGTATCTAGGAGTTGAGCTTCCACTTCCTTACATCACCAGTGACTCCAGATGGGATAACTGTGGATTAAGCTCAGAAGGTCAGTGCAACTAATTTCAATAAAATTTAGAATATGATTCCTGTGCAGTAATATTGCACAATGACAGTGTTTTTTATTTTTTATTTTTTTTATACGATGCATATCAATGTCTGCTCAGACTGATTTAAAGCAATATGCTCTGTGTTTTTGGAAATTTTTGCAGTTTTGTAGCTATGCTCACCACACTAAGGGACAATATACAAATCTGAATGAGAAATACAGTAATTTTGAACAGGAAATCAGTAATGTAAATGTCTTATTAGTAAAACTTTACTGCCTTGCACAAAGAGAAACACAGAAGATGCCGAGATATAGCATAGGAAGTTGGATACTAAGACAGTATTTTGTAACTTGTTATATAAATTATGTACACTTTCCTAAAAGCTGTTGTGCACAAAATTGTTCCTGGTATGACTAAGTTTATCTAATGTCCACTTGAAAGGTGTAAATTTAAAGAGGAACTCCAGAAATAAATGCACTTTTAAAACTAAGCTGGCTTATAGGGGTTAAAAGTCTTAAAGCGGAGTTCCACCGAAAAAAAGTAAGTCAGCAGCTACAAATACTGCAGCTGCTGACTTTTAATATATGGACACTTACCTGTCCTGGGCGCCCGCAATGTCAGCACCCGAAGCCAATCTGTCTCTCAGGTGGAGGCGCCACCATCTTTGGTAAGGGAATCAGGAAGTGAAGCATTGCGGCTTTACTTCCTGGTTCCCTGCTGTGCATGCGCGATCCCACTGGTCCCTGCTGTCTTCTGGAACCTGTGTGTCTCCCAGAAGACAGCGAGGGGGACGGATTTGGCGCCGGACGTGGCGTAGGTCACCACGGCGACCTATGCACGGAAGCGGGAGCAAATACCTGGATTACACAGGTATCTGCTCCCTCCTCCCCCTGAAAGGTGCCAAATGTGAAACCGGAGGGGGGGATGATTCCATTTTTGGGTGGAACTCCGCTTTAATTGCCACCTTGTGGATTGCTCTTTTATTTACCATTTACATTTTTACTGAGCACTGGGAGTACAGTTATTGCTATACTTCCAGCACTCCAACCCAGGACCTTCTGGTATCCCATCCTGCAGCTGCAGGAGTAGTTTCCAACCGCTGTGCCCACCCCAGGAAAGCTGAGTGAGCGGAGAGGGGGTGCACATGAACACAACGGCACTGTGTCAAACGGTCTGAGGTGTGACGGAACCATCCTACACTCAGCTTGAGTGCTTCCATCAGTATACCGCTTCCTCCAGTCTGAACATAGATATCAGATATTATAGCCGCATATTGCAACCAAGAACTAGGCAGGACTAGTTTAGCTGCAAAACTGGAACTCTTTTTATTGAACAAGAATACAGGCTTTTTATACACTACACACTCAGGTGAGGCTGATCACAATATCAAATGCAAATGTATACTCGAGATGTACTCTCACCTCAAGAGATGGCTCTCCCTATTTATACAAATAAGCGGTATTATGTGCTTAAATGTAGCTGTTTTCACATGATTTATTATTTTAAATTAAATTGCTGATAATTAATGGTGCATGCCTTTTTTAAACCAGCAAATTTTTAATAGTGCAATAATTCCTGGAATTCCACCTCCCACTCTTATTCAAAATTGTATATATTCAAATAGAAATTAATTGGTATAAGTATGATTTCTTGTGTGATAAATTGTGACTTTTCTACCAAATACCTCTTGACATCGTCAGAAGCACCTCCGAGATGCATGTTGAGCGACGCCACAAAAGGACATTAAAGTGGTTGTAAACCCACTTTTTCAACTTGCACCTACAGGTAAGCATAGATTAAGGCTTACCTGTAGGTGCATGAAATATCTCCTTAACCTACACGGTTAAGGAGATATTTGCATTTAAATGCGGCAAGGCTGACGTCACGTGCATGGGGTTAACCCCATTCACAAATTTGGCTAGGTCGCAACATTCGACGACGTAGCCGAATTCGATGGCTCACGCGCGCATGCGTGGAGTCACGTCTTCGCCGCTCCGGCCAATCACAGCGCCGGAGCGGCGCTGTGATTGGCTGCAGCGGCGATACCCGGAAGTAACATTCCGGCTATCGCCGCAGCGATGGATGCGGCTAGAGGAGGGACACGGACAACTTCGGGGGCCCCGATCAAAGGTAAGTGGTACATAATGAGCTAGTATGCTAGTCATACTAGCTCATTATAGCTTTGTCTTGCAGGTTAGTAAAAAAATAAATAAATTTGTAACAGGGTTTACAACCACTTTAAAGCAGTGGTGTGTCACTAGGGTTGGTGTCACCTGGTGTGGTAAAACATGGTGTCATCCTAAGTGGGCAGGCTAGTTTTGGGCCGGCATTGCACAGTCACAGTGCACACCCCAAACCCCACTTGCCTGTAAGCTTGAATGCCGACATTCTTTGGAATTCAGGCTCCTGCAGCCACTTCCACATCCTTCTGAAGGTCTCCCTGCCAGATTTCAGTTTACTCCAAGTTTTGGGGTTCCTTAGAAGGTCTGAGAGGTTTCCCCGCTACCGGCACAGCACCCTCTGGGCGAAGATAGCCTGGGGGGATGCTGTACCTTTTTGATTTTGGCTTTGACTCTCTGCACCACTTGGTGTTGATCTCTTCCACCTGTCCAAAGTTGCTCAGCTGGGACCTGTTTTTCATACAAGTTGATCTAATCACCTCTAAGTACTTGGCCTTAAAATGTGTTTTCTCTATTTGTTTGCTTTAGGTCTTCCTTTTGTGTCTAGGACAGGAAAGACAACTGACTATACAAAGATTAAAGGTTGGCGGGATAAATTCTCAACGAACCCACCGATAAAAAGTGAAGGTGAGGTTACCATACTGAAGTTTATATGTGCACCACCCTTTCACCTGTGTTTCATGAGGTAGAGAGATAAATAGTAGTGACATAAATCATCTGCATGCCTTCCACGGTAAATGTAGATTAGAACTTGACAGATAACTAAGAACTGTAGTGTCATAGTCATATCACTCTAAATGCCACTGGGATTCTAGCCCATTGTTGGCCGTATCCATTAACTGCTTCTTTTAGAACCAACGTTGGGAAATTGAGATTTCCTTTATCAGTAGTGCACTTCCTTTATTAGTCTGCACTTTTGTTTACTTTCCCTGGAACTTGACGTAGAACGTCTTTTACCAGACAAAAAAAGTACATGAAGGGTCTTTGGTCCTATCTGAGAGTGGGTTGGAATTGTTCCTTTTATGAGGGGGAATTACTAAAACTATGGAGCCACCAGTGACATACCATAAACTACTACTAATACGGTAAAGTGCATGCATACCTATGGATCCTTGGGTAAGAATGCTATTTGTTATCCCTTCTTAAATCCCAGTTTGCTCTGGTAGGTTCTTCCTCTGTTTTGCATTAGCTTTAACCCTAATCTGTCAAGCCGTAGCAGAATAGGTTAGATCCCTCAAAAAGAATCTCTTCACTGCCAGAGTAAATTCGTTCTTGATTTAGCACGTGGAGCATCTCTGCAGTCTTACTCTTCAGTTGTGTTGGATAGTTGCAAGCATCCTAATGTGTATCCTGCGTGAATGTGATATCTGTACAGATGCACAGAACACTCTAGTTAAGCTGCTGGGATGCTGATACTATAGCAAAAAAGCGTCTGACCTGTTTGGCCCTCAAGGAACATTGTCTCTTTGATCCTAAACTTGATCAAGGATACTATGCCATTAGGACTAGGGCTCAGAGATTGGCAAAGCCCACTGAAAATCCTTATACATGAAGGTGTACCCCCTCCTTTTTAGAGGTAGATCCTTGGGTAGTTTTACCTCTAGGCTTTCACATGCAGAAGGCACCTCCCTAGGCTCACAGGCTAATCTGTTGCCTCTGGAGTTCCCTAAAGCTGCTCCCTCTTCTCTCTACTGTACAAACTGATGCACCTCCCATTCAGATCCTTTGCTACAGTCCATGTGTCAACCCAGTATTTGGAGCGGTGTCCCATCTGAGCCACCACACTTTTTCCCTCAGAAGTCCCTGTCCTCAAAATATGTAACTACCTTAATGGTACATAGAAAGTAGAGCTTGCCGCTCTCAAAACAAGAATTCCATGAGATACACACCTTAATGAGGCACACAGGTGCAGGCTCTGCATAGGATCAAGAGGCAGACTAATAGACCTGGATGGCCGCACTCCGATGCAACACCTTTATTGTAGTAAAATCCAGCACATAACAGTCAGTCTATACTGTACAAAAGGGGGAATGCAAGCAGCTAACACGTTTCACACCTAAGTTTGGTGCTTAATCGTAGCTATGATTAAGCACCAAACTTAGGTGTGAAACCCGTTAGCTTGCATTCCCCCTTTTGTACAGTATGGACTGACTGTTATGTGCTAGATTTTACTACAGTAAAGGTGTTGCATCGGAGTGCGGCCGTCCGGGTCTATTCGACTGTCTCTTAATGGAACATGGTACCCTTCAACTTGCTTCCTCTCCAGACAGACCTCCCGATCTACTAGGTTGACTAAGACCAGCTCAGGTTGCCTCCTACCTAGATAGACCTGGATGCTCAATGTCATTGATGCTCACCTGATACTTGAAGCATTAGACATGGATTTAGTGGATCCATTTAGTCTGCGTCTTTTCAAAGGGTCTAAAATCTGCAAGATCTCTCCAGACCTACCTTTTTGTAAGGTTTCAGTATTGGAAACAGTCTGTGACTTGTGGGTGAGGTTATCCTGGTGGGACGGGAGGCCCGGGAAGGGCGACGGGGGGGAAATGTCCCCTCCCACTCTTTTTAGAATAACAGCCGAGCAGCTTTTAGCCACATCAGTTGTTATCACTAAAGCCAACCGCTGGCTCTAAAAAAACGGTACCGGGGTGATGTCTGCAGCTGCAGGCATCACCCCGGTTTAACCCCTTCAAGCCATGAATGCAAATTTGCGCACGGTCGGCGCAAAGGTGTTGATAAGCATTAGAGGATGGCTGGCAAGGAGCCAAGCAGCTAATATGCCAATTTCACAAATGCTTTTTTCTTTTGTTATCTGAGCATGTGTATCCTGAGTCCAGTCCTGGCTAATAAACAAGTATAGAAATAATGAAAATACACTATATGGCCATACAATTGTGGACACCTGACTTTCACACCTATATAAGCTTGTTGGATATCACATGTATATCCATATGGAGTTTGCCTCTTCAGATGTCAGAAAAAACCGACAGGGGTTATAACCCTCTCTTACTCTATCAAAAATAAAATTAAGTTTTGCCTTTAGTTCTACTTTCACTGTAAACGCCTAAACTCAGTACTTTGGAGGGGTGTCCACAAACATTTGCCCATTTAGTGCAGGTGTACAAACCTTTTTGGTTATGTAGTGTGTTTTAATTTTTTATTTTTTTTTCACTTATGGTATTGTACAACTAATACTTTCTTTCATATATGCTCAATGTAGCTGGTAGTTCAGAGACAACTTTGAAGAATCGCTCAGCCTTTTGCAGTGATGAACTTGATGAGTATCTAGAGAATGAAGCGAAGCTGATGGAAGACATTAGAGGAACTTCTCAAAATGAGATGGTTGTATCAACTGTTAGTTTCCAATTTCCCACCAAAAGTGCCAGTTATGTAAGAACACTTGACAGTGTGCTGAAGAAGCAAGCTCTTCAAGCATCATCGAATTCTGTAAAGATTTCAAAGCCGCCTCCTCCTCAGCCAGTGAAAAAGCGCAAATATACGCGTCGAAACTCAACTCCAAAGTTAAAATTAAAAGCTGAGCCCGTATTGCCGTCTCCAGTAGCATGGGAGAAACCGGTCAAGTCCCGTTCCCCACGGAAGCCAAAAAGTCCAAAGGGATCAAAACTTACTACGTCACTGTGTGTAATGAGTCCTGTTGCATCTAAAACTGAAGAGAGACCACCTTTGTCTGAAGATGATGTGACAGTCCAGCCTAGTGGTCTATCATCTGGGGAGGAAGGTTTGTGGTCAAAATTACCCCATACTCCCTTTCAGAGTCTACCGTTTACACCAAGGTCTACTGGAATTTCTAAAGTTCAAATGAAACTTATGAAACTTGAAGAGAGTGCTATATACCAAGGGAAGCCACGCACTTATGTCACTGAGGAGCGTGCCGAGATTGCCCTTTCTGCTCTTCTTACTGTCCAGGTAAGATGACCTTTAATTTTACTGATTGATTGGAAAGTCCTATTCCGACATTCAGAGAAGCATGTTTGTTTCTGGAAATTGGGATTTTTTTATGGTAAATATACTGAGCATTTCAGAGTCCCAAGATTGTTTCACTTCACATTGATCTCTGATAACTTCCCTGATATCACTGACAATATTACAGGACATTTGCTATTATATGGTTATTTTTTCAATCACTTTGAAATTTATAAGTAACCTATCTGGAGGAAAAGAACTTGTCTATATGCAGATATTTTGTTTTCTTTGAAGTGGAACTGAAGGCAATTATGTGTATTTTTAAAATATGCGAGAATTGGTTAAAACACCAACGGTTTCAATCCTACCCTACTGGCACCTTGTTGACATGTTGCAGAGTTGTTTATTTCCTCTATGCAGTTCCCGACATTGTATGCTGCTGTGCACTTTTTGGATTGGAAACCTGCCCACTGCTTACAGTCTTCCATGTGTATACATTGTGCTCATTAAATTATTTGCTAGGGACACATCTGTCTTGAAATTGACTGCCTACCTGACCCCAGTATCAGGAACTCATTATTGATCTCAGGAATGAGGACAGTAGGGTGCATGCACAGTACAGGATCTTCAATACAAATTGGTAAGGCACAGTGCTCTGATCTTTTTTTTTTTAATAAGTAAAACAAAATAAACTTGGAAAAAAAAAGGTTTTAGTGACAGGTAGTAAAGTTACCATGTAATGCAAATTGGGAACTAGTAGAAGCTTTTGGGGAGTAAAGCCCTGTATACACGATCGGATTTCCTATGGATTCTAATCCAATGGATTTTTCCATCGGAAATCCGATGAAGCTGACTTCCATCAGTCTTGCCTACACACCATCAGTCAAAAATCCGACCGTCCCAAACGCCGTGACGTAAAACACTCCGAAAAATGAAGTTCAATGCTTCTGAGCATGCGTCGACTTGATTCTGAGCATGCGTGGGTTTTTTGTCCGATGGAGTTCCACACAGACGATCTGAATTTGCTATGTTTTTTTTTCCCCATCGGATAAATTTAAAACATGTTCTATTTGTTCTCACCGATCGACAAAAGACCGATGGGGCCCATACACAATCGGTTTGTCCGATGAGAAAAGTCCATCGGACTGTTTTCATCTGTAAAACCGATCGTGTGTACATGGCATTAGCCTTTATTTCCTTTTATTAGGAAATGTAACTACCTTTTTCCAGCTATTGTAGTAAAACCGCCATTGGGGGAAGTATTTATTCTAACTGGATATTTATAAACCACCTTCTCTGATCCTACAGTACAAAACACAGGTTTCTTTAAATCATTTCAAATGGGTATATGCAGCTGGGTTAGATGGGACACTGGCAAAATGGGAAGGTTGCAGGGACATCCCCCATATAAAGTCTTACTTCCAGGTAGTTTCTGTATCCTTTAAGTCAGGGGTCCTCAAACTTTTTAAACAGGGGGCCAGTTCATGGTCCCTCAGACTGTTGGGGGGCCGGACTATAGTTTAAAAAAAATATGAACAAATTCCTATGCACACATCTTATTTGTAGTGCAAAAAAAACAGGAAAAAACAATTTAATACTTAAAGGAGTTGTAAAGGTACATTTTTTATTTTCTAAATAGGTTCCTTTAAGCTAGTGCATTGTTGCTTCACTTACCTTTTTCCTTTGATTTACCTTCTAAAGGTTTGTTTTCTTTGTCTGAATTTCTCACTTCCTGTTTCTCCTCACTGAACTCCACACCATCATCCGAGTGGTGTGGAGTCATCCAGAACAGCTTACTGAACAGCTTACTGAGGATAAACAGGAAGTGAGAAATTCAGACAAAGAAAACAAAGAAAAAAAATTTAGAAGGGAAATCCTAAGGAAAAGGTAAGTGAACCAACAATGCACTAGCTTAAAGGAACCTATTTAGAAAATAAAAAACGAACCTTTACAACTCCTTTAAAATAAAAAACTATTTTAATCAACATAAACTTATTAGTATTTCACAGACTCCCCTCATCACAGAACCTCTCCATCACAGATCCCCCATCACAGATTCCCCCCATCAAAAAGCCCCCATATAAGGTCATCCATCACAAAGCCCCCCCATAAAAGATCCCCCATCACAGACCCCCCCCCCCATCACAAAGCCCCCCAACACAAACTCCTCTCCATCACAAAGCCCCCTGTAACAGACACCCCCATCACAGAGCCCCCCATAACAGATCCCCCATAACAGACTCCCCCCTCACAGATCCCCCTATAAGACTCCCCCCCCATCACAGTCTTTCCCCCAACCACAATAGAAATATGTGTATTCCAGAAAGTTTAACAATCAGCAGATAAAGATACTCCAAACATCTGGTGTTAGCGCTTCAATCATCCCGTCACCATGGTTGTTATGGTGTCAGGGTGATTGAAGGGCATTATTTCTATTATTACATTGTAATATAAAATTAAATAGTTAAACTCACCATAATGCAGAATCAGTGGGAGCCCTGATGTCAATGTCCCCAGCCAGCAGAGTGCTTCCTTACATCTCAGGTGTCACTGTCCCTAGCAGAGTGTTTCCTTACATCTCAGGTGTCCCCAGCGGAGTGCTTCCTTACATCTCAGGTGTCACTGTCCCTAGCAGAGTGTTTCCTTACATCTCAGGTGTCCCCAGCAGAGTGCTTCCATACATCTCAGGTGTCCCCAGCGGAGTGCTTCCTTACATCTCCTCAGGTGTCCCCAGCGGAGTGCTTCCTTAAATCTCCTCAGGTGTCCCCAGCGGAGTGCTTCCTTAAATCTCCTCATGTGTCCCCAGCGGAGTGCTTCCTTAAATCTCCTCAGGTGTCCCCAGCGGAGTGCTTCCTTAAATCTCCTCAGGTGTCCCCAGCGGAGTGCTTCCTTACATCTCCTCAGGTGTCCCCAGCGGAGTGCTTCCTTACATCTCCTCAGGTGTCCCCAGCGGAGTGCTTCCTTACATCTCCTCAGGTGTCCCCAGCGGAGTGCTTCCTTACATCTCAGGTGTCCCCAGCGGAGTTCTTCCTTACATCTCAGGTGTCCCCCCCCCATTGGAGCCCCAGCGGTGTTGTCAGATGCGGCCATTTTCAAGAAGACCACACACAGTTATTAACAAGAAGGGAGCCTGCTGAGTGGCTACACTAGAAATGGAGCTGCGGCACCGCCCACCCGCCACCCCTTTCCACAACAGGTCACATATGACAGACAGGCCGGGGGTGGGCGGTGCCGCAGCTCCATTTTTATAGTAGCCACTTGGCAGGCTCCCTTCTTATTAATAACTCATCTGTGGTCTTCTGCGAAATGGCATTACCTCCGCCGGCCGCACCTCTAGCAGCGGCGGGCGGCCACAAATAGTAAAAAAAAGGGGGATTGCTGCAATGTTAAACAGGCAGTCTGCGGGGGCCGGTTAAATCACACGGACGGGCCGGATGCGGCCCGCGGGCCGTAGTTTGAGGACCCCTGCTTTAAGTGATGGACTACTATTTAGAGAATCTCTCTCTCTCTCCCCTTCTTCTCCTTCTCCTTCTCCTTCTCTCCTTCCCTTCTATGGTAACTGCTATCCACCCGTTCAAAGGTGCAGTAAAGGATCCTTGATGCCCAGGTTTAACATTTTGAAATTGGAGCAATTTTGATTCCTGGCCTAGTGTTGTAGTGCCTGCACGCACCCACATAGTGGTAAATTAGGACGCCTGCATATGAACGGTTGCTGCTGAGCCTGTGTGGTCTGAAGTGCCTTCTGTGCCTGTGTTTCCTAGACTCAATGGAGCTTACTGATCTTGCACAACACCCTGCCTCTTTGGACTCCTCACCGTAAACATCCCCGGTCCTTTCTCTGAGGGTTCATTAATAGTGGTTTACTCTAGCAAAACCTGGGTTACAGCAGCCTACAGATGCTTTCACTGAGTCATTCCCCCTCCTGCTTCCCTTTTCGGCCTCGTACACACTGGACCTTATAAAAACCACCAATTGCGTTCGCTGTAGAATGAGTTTTGCAAGACTATACCCTCACAAAAGCTTATGGCTTAAAAACGCTCATAAATGCTTTTTACAGCTTAAAAACTCCTCTTCAAACCCACTTGTTCTGGGTTTTTTTTCCAGCCAGATAACGCTCCTGTCAAAAAACCGCTGATAAAAGTATGTGTGCATGGACACATAGGATAACATGCTGAGGAGTTTACTGGCTGCAGAAAAAAACACCTGAAGCCAAAAACAGCCGCTGTAAAAAACGGTCAGTGTGCATGAGGCCTTACAGAGAAATTTTCTGCCACAATGTCAAGAGTTCATGGGCAGAATTCCTGGCCTTTTTGAGGCCCTAGATAGCAGGCATCACAGCCGTGCCCTTTTGACTCCCCATCTAGAATTGGTCTTTGACTTTTCCCTTGAGCCAGGCATAGTGCTTGAGGACGACCCCCAGCCTTCTAAAGTGTTGGATCCGGATTATGCGCCTTCTATCCAAGCTAAAGGAGGCTATTTCTATGCTTATTTAATCTGATTTTGTTTAGTGTTGGAGCAGCTTGCGTCCGGTTACTCAAAATTATCCAGTATGGGGTCTCTAATATTCCCTACACCAGCTAAAACCTACCTGTTCTGTGCGTAGGTTGAGCCGGTCCTATTTGAACACTGGCCTTGCACAGAGATTTTTTTTTTTGTTCTCCAAAGCATTTCGCCCAACAATATCACGTTGGGCAATCGTCCATTTCCTTAGGAAATGGACGATTCCTGTGCAGAATGCAGTAATTTCTTACCTTAACAAGATCCTCGCAGCCCCTGTATTGGATTAATATTTTATCTGTCTTTAAATATGGGTTAAACGTTCTCCTTAGCAGAACTTTAGCAGAACTAAACCCACCACTTTAATGGATTTCCAAAACCGTAAAATTCAAGGAACACCTTTAAATGATGAAAAAACAAAGGTGCGCTGTCCCTTTTTTTTAAAATACAAACTTTAGTGAAAAAAAATAAACATATGAACATTTATTCCACGCTTACAGTGCCTTGAAAAAGTATTTATACCCCTCCAAAATTTTCCACATTTTGTCATGTTGCAATCAAACAGGTAATTTTATTTTATTGGGATTTTATGTGATAGACCAACACAAAGTGGCACATAATTGTAAAGTGGAAGGAAAATAATAAATGGTTTTCCAAATTTTTTACAAATTAATATCTGAAAAGTGTGGCGTGCATTTGTATTCAGCTCCCTTTATTCTGATATCCCTAACTAAAATCTAGTGGAACCAATTGTTTTCAGAAGTCACCTAATTAGTAAATAGAATCCGCCTGTGTGTAATTTAATCTCAGTATAAATACAGCTGTTCTGTGAAGCCCTCAGATGTTTGTTAGAAAACCTTAGTGAACAAACAGCATCATGAAAGCCAAGGAAAACGCCAGACAGGTGAGGGATAAAGTTGTGGAGAAGTTTAACCACTTCAAGCCCTGGAAGGATCTACCCCCTTAATGGCCAGGCCATTTTTTGCGATATGACACTGCGTTATTTTAACTGACAATTGCGCAGGCATGCAACACTGTACCCCAAATAAAATTGATGTATTTTTTTTTCACATAAAGCTTTCTTTTGGTGGTATTTTTTTTTTCTTTTTCTCCTATCGTCCATGGCCTGACACAGCTCTCATACTGTTTACGTGTGGGTATGTGTCCCTGCTCGCAGGAGAAGATCTAGGCAGAATGTTAGATGTTAGAAACATACATTCTAGAACAAAACCAGAGCTGAACAGCCCCGCCCAGGGGGGCGGTCCCTCCGGACATAACCCTCCTACCTGCAGCCTCAGTTTTTTTCTGCCTAGCAGAAGAAGACGTGGCTCTCTCAGGAGCCAGTCTCCTGGAAGATTTTACTTTTAACTTTTATTCCTTTTGGGAATTTTATTTTATTTTTGAGACCTTCAATCAACTGTTGGCTGGGCAACAGGTTGGGTACACTGGTATCCTCGTAGTCTTCCCTGTCCGACCATTGAGCGTGCTGATCCTCGCCTTGTGTGCGTGAGACTCAGTTCACGACATGCCCCATGACTCCAGGGGTGGCCGGGTTGCTTTTATGCTCCCGCGGTCCTCAAGATTGAACAGTACCTGTCTATCTTTTGCGGTGGACCGGGCCGACAGCTACACGCAGTACTACTCTGTGATAGGTCTGTCTGAAACAAGCCAGTGGGTCCCTCTGGGAAGGGTAAGTAGTCTCTCCTGCTGCAGGTGAGTACATGCTGGCTGTGTTTCTTTTATATGGGGGGTTTCTCCCTGTCTCCCCCCTGTTATGCTGCTCTCTGCACCCTGTACTGGTGCTGTGTGGGGATGCTTGGGGGTCACTCTGGCCTGGCTGGGGGCGCTCATGTCTGTTTCAGTGGACTCTGGGGAGAGGAGCAGTGTTCTGGGGTGTAAGTGTTTTACTTTACTGTGTGCGCCATTAGCGATGTGAGGTGATTTTGAAAACCGCGCTTGGCGGCCATCTTGCCGTGGATCAATGGCGCAGTAATGTATGTGGCCGGCGGCCATTTTCTTGAAGCCGCTGCGCTTTTACTTTCGGTTTCGGCCTCTATCGGCGCTGCTGCGGCACGAATCTCACAATCTCCTCAGGCTTCACTCGCGCTGCAGCGCGGTTTCATACAGCGGAACTGAGCGGTCCTTACAAGGGTTGGTGAGCCCTTTGGGTATCCCCTCTTTAGCTTCAGCACAGCCAGTGGGTGGACTGTGTTTATTCACTATAATAGTGTCTAAAGGTCTCAGGGTGGCAGTATGGAGTCTAGTTCACCTGCTTCTCCACACTTGTCAGAGGCAACTGGGAGTGCTCCTGCACCTGCGGTCCCCAGCGACTAGTTGTCGGCAGTCCTGGAATCATCCTTGTCAGGATGGAAGCGGTGTGAGAGCGCAAGGGAGCTGTAAAGCGCCCCCTCCCCACACATTCTCCTGTAGGGGAGTGCTCTGTCTCAGATATGGGCCTAGCTACTGCTGCTCAGTACCCTAGCTCTGAGGATTTTCATGTTTTTGAACAGGATATTCATTGTGAGGAAGACCCCAGTTCTGAATAACTGACAGGGTGCTTGTAAGTGAACTCATTGATGCTGTGAGGGACACTCTCAAGCTGAATGTTGAGGCTGAGGAACCTCAGGTGGAAGCTGTCTCCTTTGGTTCCTTTAAAGCCGTTTATTCAAAAAAGGTCTTTCCATATGTGCCTTTTTTTGATACATTCATTGACCAAGTCCCATGAGGTACCCCTTTGAGGAGGACCTGGTTATGAAGTGGGCACTCCCACCCCCACCCCCCCCCAGTGGCCGACCCCCCCGGTCGCCTGTTTGAATAAGGCTACCACGCTCCCAATGGAAGGGACTCCTGCATTTAAGGATCCCATTGACAGGAGGTCGGAAGTGGTGAGTAGAACTATGTTTACCTTATTGGGGTCTGCCTTACGCCCTATAGTGGCGGCGATACTTGTGTCTCAAGACACTCGCAGGATGGGCAAAGATTTTGCACCAGACAGTCCAGGAGCATAATCTCCCTCCTGAGACCATTTCCCTGGCTCACCAACTTGCGCAGGGTTTAGTCTCTGTGTGCGGTGCCACTTTGGATGCGGCCCCTTTAATATCTGGGGCCTCTATCTCTGCTGTGGTGCTGCGTCGCCTTATCTGGCTGAAATGCTGGTCGGCCAACCTAGCTTCATAGCTTCCAAATAGCTCCTGGATGACTTGCCCTTTAAGGGCGGTAGACTGTTTGGGGCCGCCCTGGGTGACATTATTGTGGATGTCACAGGGGGCAAGAGCACCTTCCTTCCTCAGTCTGTTAAGGAAAAAGAGCCCCACCGTAGGCCGGGCCCTTCCTTTCCGGCAAAGAAGGAGTTTTTTCGTCACTCAGAATCCAAGGGTAAGCCTGCTTAGACTGAAAGTGCGGCTGGGGGACATAAGCGTCCCTGGGTGCATAAGCCCTACCAAGCATGCTCCCAATCCGCCACCGCATGAAGTCTTGCCCCTGCCCGACTCTGGGGTGGGGGGACGTCCTTGCAGGTTCACGGTTCGGTGGACCTCCCGGATCTCCGACCGGTGGGTGTGCGAGGTGGTCACCTCAGGATACATGATAGAGTTCCGTTCCTGGCCCCCAGACAGATTCTTTCCCTCAATTCTCCCTCTCCTTCCTGCCCGTCGAGCGGCCCTCTTAGAGGCCGTACAGGATTGATCAGGTCTGGAGTGATTGTGCCGGTTCCGTCACAGGAGAGGTTTCAGGGTTTCTACTCGAGTCTGTTTGTAGTCCCAAAAAAGGGACGGGGTTCGGCCAATCCTGGGCCTCAAGGCCTGAATGCCTTGGTGATGGTGCAAAAGTTCTGCATGGAATCCATTCGCACGGTGTTCGCTACACTTCAAGGGGATTTTCTGGCGTCCTTGGACATCAAGGACGCCTACTTGCATGCTCCGATCTGCGCAAGTCACCAGTAGTTTCTGCACTTGCGATCGGCGAAGCCCACTATCAATTTGTGGCTCTTCCCTTCGGCCTAGCCTTGGCACCAAAGGTGTTTACCAAGGTGCTTGCTCCGGTTCTAGCTTTGCTGAGACAGCGAGGCATTGCTATCTGGACGATCTTCTTCTAAGAGCAGACAATGGCTCAGAATTAGAAGTGTGACTATCGTCAGTCAGACCCTTAGGGACTTTGGGTGGCTCCTGAACATTCAGAAGTCGGTCCTGGTCCCGGGTCAGCATTCGGAGTATCTCGGTCTGATCCTGGACTCCTTGGAGGCGTAGGTATTCCTACCCCTGGAGAAGTTACTGACATTTCAGTCTGCAGTGCGGGTCCTGACGTCCCGAAAATGGTCGTCAACCCGTTTTTGCATGAGAGTCCTGGGACTCATGGGGGCCTCGTTCGAGGCCGTTCCGTATGCCCAATCACACACACACGGGCATTACAGTAAGAGATCCTGTCCACTTGGGACAAATCCCCGTTGTCCTTGGATCTTCAGATCCAGATGAGTCACCCAATCAGGGCGTCCCTGGCGTGGTGGTTGGGGTCCCCGGCTCTTTGGTCCGGGAAGTCGTTCCTCCCCATCCAGTGGACGGTGATCATGACGGACGCCAGCCTGACGGGCTGGGGTGGAGTCTGGGGAGTCCTGTCAGCCCAAGGGCTTTGGACTCCGGACGAAGCCCGTTTTACCGATCGATGTTCTGGAAATACGGGCAATCAGACTGTGCCTCTCCTCGTGGTCTCTGTCGGCCGTCTACATTCGAGCGTAGACAATTGGCAGGCGGACTATCGGAGTCGCCAGACGCTGGACCAGGGAGAGTGGTCCTTACACCCAGAGGTCTTTCAAATTCTGTGCCGGCGGTGGGGCATGCCGGATGTGGACCTGATGGCCTCTCGACTCAATCATAAGGTGTCGAGGTTTGTGGCCAGGTCCAGGGACCCTTGGGCGGGTGCCTCGGATCCGTTGGTGGCCCCATGGGGTCATTATCACCTGATATCTGTTATCCTCCGCTGCAGCTGCTTCCTCGTCTGCTGCGCAGGGTTGTGGCCGAGGGGATTCCGGTGATCCTCTTTGCGCCAAATGGGCCTCGGCGTCATGGTACGCTGATCTGGTACGTCTCATTGCGGACGTTCCTTGGCGGTAGCCAATGAGGGAGGACCTTCTGTCTCAAGGTCCTATTTTTTCATCCTGTTTTACAGTCTCTGGCTTTAACGGCATAGCTATTGAAAGCCAGGTGCTGAGAGTCCGAGGTCTCTCGGATTCGGTCATTTCGACCATGTTAAGGGCACGGAAGTCTTCCGCTAGAAAGATATATCACCGTACCTGGGAAGCGTACATCGCTATTAGGGGTGCAACGGATCGGTGGTGATCCGAATGGGCCACCCTGTTCGGATCGGATCACCACACGATCCGCGGAGCGCTCCGGAGCCTCGGCCGTAGGAAAGGCCGCGGCTTCGGCCTAGCTCCGGAGCGGCGGCCATCTTGGTACACCCGGCGGCGGCCACTCTAATGAAGTTTCGCTGCCATCTTGCTCCACCCCACACAGTAATGAGAGAAGGGGACAAGCGGACATCTTGTTACACCCAAAGCTTCCACACAAAATTGAGCTTATCAGCTTTAATACAGTATTTGGAAATCCATCGGACTGTTTACATTTTAAAAGCAGCAGCAAACCTTACATGATTGCTAATGTGACAGAACACCTCTGATTTTCACATTTAACATTTCGTTAAATGTGAAAATCAGAAGTGTTCTGTCACATTAGCAACCATGTAAGGTCGGCAGGTTTGCTGCTGCTTTGAAAATTTAACATGTAAAGAGTCCGTTGGATTTACAAATACTGTATTTAAGCATATAAGCTCAGTTTTGTGTTGAAAATGACTGTGAAATCGAAAATGTAAAAATTTTTTTTACATTTTTTTTTTGCTGATCCGAAAATGATCCGATCCGTGACCCCTGATCCGAGGATCGATCCGATCCGTGAGTTTTTTGATCCGTTGCACCCCTAATCGCTATGTGTGAAGAGCTGGACTAGCCACCACGGACGTATTCCGTCCCCAGTATCCTGTGGTCCTTGCAGCGTGGCGTGACCTAAATGCTTGCTTTAAGTACCATTAGGGGTCAGATTTCGGCCTTGGCCGTCTTCTTTCAGCGACCGCCATTCCTTGGTTAGCACCTTTTGTGCAGGGGGTTCGCCATGTGCTCCCTCCTGTTAAACCTCCTCTCCCTCCTCGGGATCTGAATTTGGTGCTCTCGGTTCTCCAGGAACCTCACTTTGAAAATATCAGAGATATTCCCCTCTTGACCCTGTCTCCGAAGGTGGCCTTCTTAGTGGCCATTACTTCTGTCAGACGGGTGTCTGAGTTGGCGGCCTTGTCCTACAAGTCACCCTATTTGGTCATCCATAGGGGTAAGGCGGTGTTGCGTCCGCGACCTTCCTTTTGCCAAAGGTGGTCTCAGCCTTTCACCTAAATGTGGACATTGTCCTCCCGTCCTTGTGTCCTCACCCATCGCATCCCAGAGGGTTTGCACTTCACACATTGGATGTGGTAAATGCTATGACTCACTAGTTGTGTCTGTCTCTGGTCCGAAACAGGGCCGAGCGGTGTCGTTTGCCACCATTTCTAGGTGGATCAGACAGACTGTTATACAGGCCTATGCCATTAAGGGGCGGGCGCCTCCCTTTCCGGTTACGGCGCATTCCACCAGGGCAATTGGTGCTTCCTGGGCTTTCCAACATCAAGCGTCGGTTGCACAAGTGTGCAAGGCGGCGACCTGGTCGTCCGTTCATGCCTTTTCAAAATTGTATAAGGTTAATGTGGCTGCATCTTCGGATGCTTCCTTCGGCCGCAAAGTGTTGCAGGCCGCTGTTTAATGTTGCAACTCCTCCGTTGAGGAGCTTTGCTTGTTTGGAGTGAAGTTTTGGTTGTTCCTTTACTATTTGCTCCCACCCTTTTTCTTATACTGCTTCGGGACGTCCCACACGTAAACAGTATGAGAGCTGTGTCAGTCCATGGATGATAAGAGAAAATAGGATTTTTGTACTCGCCGTAAAATCAGTTTCTCTGACGTCCATGGACTGACACAGCACCCACACTTATTTTAAGGTTTGTACTGCTTGTTACGAACTGAGGCTGCTGGCTGCAGGTAGGAGGGTTATGTCCGAAGGGATCGCCCCCCCCCCGGGACGGGGCTGTTCAGCTCTCGTTTTGTTCTAGAATGTATGTTTCGAACATCTAACATTCTGCCAAACAGTATGAGAGCTGTGTCAGTCCATGGACGTCAGAGAAACAGATTTTACGGTGAGTACAAAAATCCTATTTTTTGCGCTATAAACAAAAAAAAAAATATTTGAAAAAAATATATATTTTTTTTGACTTTTTGCTATAATACGCATCCAATTAAAAAATAAAACGTATTCATCAATTTAGGCCAATATGTATTCTTCTATATATTTTTGGTAAAAAAATTGCAGTAAGCATATATTGATTGTTTTGTGCAAAAGTTAAAGCATTTACAAAATAGGGGATAGATGTGTTTGTTTTTTTTTTTTATAGCAGGACTGCGACATTGCGGTGAACAGATCGGACACTTTTTTGGCACCAGTGACATTCTTATAGTGATCAGAGCTAAAAAAAATGCACTGATCACTGTATAAATGACACTGGCAGGAAAGGGGCTAACACTAGGGGCCAATCAAGGGGTTAAGTGTATCCTAGGCAGGCGTTTCTAACTGTGGGGGGCGTGTACTGGCTGGGAATACTGAGTGATTGCTGTTCCTGATCAATAGGAACAGACGATCTCGCTCCTTTTTTTTTTTTCTCCTGCTGTTGGCGTGAGGAAAAAAAAGCAGATTACGATATTCTGTTTACATCACGTGATCAGCTGTCATTGGCTGACAGCTGATCACATGGTAAGGGACTGGGATCGCCCCCTTACTCCGATCTGTGATCAGCCGAATGTGATCATTGACTGGCCGATCACAGAGCGCGCCCCGCAGGAGGCGTGCAGGCAGCTCATGCACAGGACGACGTACGTGGACGCCCTCCCAGCAATTAAGGTCCGCACTGTAGCCGTCTTTCGGCTACAGCACGGGAGGTGGTAAAAAAAACAGAGGTAACCATCCTAGTGCAGTACATTTTTGGTAAATTGTTTCATTAAAAACATTAAAATGCACTTATATTAAACTACTTGCTGCCCGCCTAACTGTACGTCATTAATTTGATGTAAAATACTGGGGTTATGGCTGCAGCTAGCTGCCATAGCCCCTGTATATTTTTTTCAGTCAGGCGGTCGACTTTCATATAAAAGTGGTCCAGAGCAGCGGATTAGCCGCAGGGTCACTTTTTATGGGCAGCTTGAGAGGTTCCTCCCCCTGTTTCCCGGTCGTCTCCGAGCTTACGGGCGCTGTCAGTAAGTCCGGAGCCAATCCATTCCTTCTGATGCCTGGACAGGAAGCCGAGTGAGGGCAAGATAGCCCCCCACTTGGCTCTATGCCCTTGGAGGACCGGAGCGACATCTGACGTCACTTCCGCCTCTCAGGCTCTCCATAAAGAGGACCTCTCATGCTTATATCTATTACATTGGATGTTTACTATCCTTGTAATAGGAATAAAAGTGATAAGAAAATTAATACAATTTTTTTTAAAGGGACAGTGTAAAAATAAACAGTAAAATTAAGAATAAAAAAAAAGAGCATACACTTCCCAGCTAGTCTGCCACCAAAGTGAATTGGTCTTGTCTAACAGAATAAAAATGACGTTTTAGTTGCACACATTTGCATAGTATGTGAAAGCCAGAGTGCCTCGTCAAGGCTCCTCTGCATACTGTGGTCCTAACTATAGTTTTGAGACTCTCCAATTTGCGGCTCATATAGCTGTGGATAAATCAAGCGCAGGTTTGCCTGGAGGGAGCCCATTTCTCCTTCAAGGTACAGGGATACATTGGACACCCAGCAAAATCACAGTGGCAGCTGAAGATATCCAATATGTCCCCTCGTCAAATTCAGCCAAAAAGCTGTACCATCAGATAAGTGGCAACCACCCCAATCTATAACAAGCTTTTACAGTAAACAGTGCACATAGAATTGGGATTTGCACATTACAAACAACTGAAACATTTCACAGTACACTTACCAGCTACCAAACCAAATTGGCCCTGTCTAACAGTTACGGCCAGTTCGGTTTGGTTGCAGATTAGCTGGTAACTGTGCTGGGAAATTTTTCTGTTTGTAACGTACAAGGCCTCTTCCATGTGAACCTTACTGTAAAAGCTTGATGACTGTCAGGCAGGTACAGGGAGGAGAAAATACCCTGTTCTCAACCAGAAAAGGAATATTTTCATAGCATGTAAACTCTTGTCGACAAACTTCAAAAATAGTAATGATTTTTTTTTCTGTCAACTTAAGGGTTTCTTGAAAAGAAAACGATTCCACAAAATAATCAGCAAGCGGACACCCCCATGCAAAAATGAATTTTGCCGCCTTGGTTGTATATGTGCAAGCTTGAATCATGACGAGCGCAAACCTGTTCATTGTCGGCAAGAAGCCTGTATGTTTGGTTGTGACTGTGTAAATAGTGAATCGTGTTCTGAAAAAGATGGACTGAATGTTACACCAACCAGATGCAAACAAAATGTTGGTGAGGATGTGGATTCCTACACTGAAGATGAACATGGACAACCAGAAAAGCACACTGATGTGATGGATGAGTCCAGCGAATGTGAAGAAGAGATGGAGAAACCTTGTAAATCAGTGCGAGGTTTACCAGGAGTAGAAGCAATTGGGATTCATTTAGGGGATTCTGGTAAGTGTTCTATCAAAAGTTACTGGCATATTTTGCATTCATTCAAGGAATAAAAATGAAATCTATATGCTATATGCAGTTGATATGATTCTATATTAACCACTTCAATACCGGGCATTTTTACCCCCTTCCTGCCCAGGCCAATTTTCAGCTTTCAGCACTGTCACGCTTTGAATGACAATTGCGCGGTCGTGCAATGTGACTCCCAAACAAAATTGACTTCCTTTTTTCCCCCACAAATGGAGCTTTCTTTTGGTGGTATTTGATCACCTCTGCGGTTTTTATTTTTTGCGCTATAGACAAAAAAAAAAAGCGACAATTTTGAAAAAATATTTTTTTTAACTTTTTGCTATAATATCCCAATTTTTTTTTTTTTTTTTTTCTCAGTTTAGGCTGATATGTATTCTTCTACATAATTTTGGTAAAAAAATCACAATAAGCGTATAGTGATTGGTTTGTGCAAAAGGTATAGCGTCTACAAAATAGGGGATGGATTTATGGCATTTTTTTTTTTTTTTTACTAGTGAAGGCAGTTATCTGCGATTTTTGTCAGGACTGCGATATTGCGGCGGACAGATCAGACACTTTTGACACTATTTTGGGACCATTCACATTTATACAGCGAACAGTGCTATAAATATGCACTGATTACTGTATAAATGTGACTGGCAGGGAAGGGGTTAACACTAGGGGGCGATCAAGGGGTTAAATGTGTTCGCTGGGAGTGATTCTAAAGCCTCGTACACACGGTCGGACTTCAAACAAACTTTTCTGTGTATTTTTGTCCAAAGGGAGTTGGCCGGGAACACCCATAGCATACACACGCTCAGACTTTTCTGAAAACTTTCCCAACATCATGTGGTTTTTCTGCTCTTTTCTGCATCGCCACCCTTTGGTCAACTTCTGCTATTGTTGGTTGATTTTAACATTGGTTCTGGGCATGCGTATTTGTACCTCGGACAAAAGTCCGATGGATTTCTGTAAACACGATAGGACTTTGCACCATCGGACTTTTGTTGCCGAAAAGTTTGTCCGTTTGCAGAGCGAACTTTTGTCTGATGAAAACTGAAAAAGTTTGTCCGATGGAGCGTACACACGGTCGGATTTTTTGAAAAACTTGCTCATTTTGAAGTTTGTTGGCAAGAAGTCCGACCGTGTGTACTGGCCTTTACTGTGGGGGGGAGGGGACGGACTGGGGGAGGAGACTGATCTGTGTCCCTATGTACAAGGGACACACCATCGGTTTCCTCTACCTGACAGGACGTGGACTGGCTCTGTAAATGCCGATCGCGGGTACCTGGAGGACATCGCGGCCGCCAAGCTAGCGCATCGGCACCCACGTGACGCAGCGGGCACAGATTTTCCCCGATTGGGCACCTGCGGCGGCACGCAGGGAACGTGTAAACAGGAGGACGTCCAGGGACGCCTGTAGATGTATTTTGTCTATAGCGCGGGCGCAAAGTGGTTAAAGTGCACCTCCAGCCAGATGTATTAAAGTAGTTGTAAAGGCAAAAGGTGTGTGTGTGTTTTTTTTTGTTTGTTTTTTTTTTACCTTTTTGTAATCAGCTACTCCTAGCCCCCCTCCCCCCCAATACTTACCTGTGCCCGAGAGCAGCGTCTCTCTCTCTGTCTGTCTGTCTGTGAGGAGAGAGCATGGGGCTGGGCATGAGCCGGACTGTGCCTGTCAATGGACACACAGCCTTGCTCAAGATTTAGCCCGCAGGAGTGCCCCCCTTGCAAGCGGTCAGCTATGGGAGCATTCAGAGGTGGAGGGGGGGGGGGTTAGGAGTGCCGAAGAGCAGGATAGGGTCTGTTCTGTGAGTGGGTATCTGTCCAAACCAGGTATCTGCTACCCATCCCCCCCAAATATAACATGTCAAATATGGGAGTGGGGGGAGGAGGGCTTAAAGTAGAACTTCCCTCTTTGGGTAGAGGTCCGCAGTTTTTTTTTATTTTTTTTTTTAAACCCTCACACCCTTTCCAAATGATAGCTGCCACAGGAAATGAGGACAAGTCTTTACCAGTGGGAATACAGTTAGCAATAGCAATCTGACAGCGTTTCTAACCCATGGTTCAAAACAGTTACATCAGTTTTACATTTTATTTGGAAATACTGTTTTCTTCTTTTAACTTGTTAATTTTTTTATGGTTCTTAGCTGACACCTGTTTGAAGAACTGGTCCCCAAAAGTTTTTCCCATTTGGGATCGATCTGATGTGGATAATGATTCAGAACCTCTTTGTATTCCCGAAAAAGGTGAAGTATTTGAAGGTAAACCTCCATACCATAGAAGAAAATCCGAGAGGGGCAAGTCCTCTGCAAGTAAATCCTCTCCTCTCCACACTCCTAGACCTGCAGTAAGTAGTCTGAATGCAGAACTAGTTCTGTAAGAATACTTTAAAAGAAAATGAAATAACGTATTTTTCCGTGTATAAGATGCCCCCCACTTTTCTTAATTTTGGGTTGGAAATCAATATTTTAAACATAGTTAAAACGGTAACGTTTACATACCAGTATATTATGCAGCATATCACTTTATTCAGCCTCAGTTGCATCAATGTTCTCTTCATCACTAGTTCCAGACAGAATTTCTTCTTCTTTTGCATCACTACTGTCTTCTGAGCCACTGTCTATATTTGTGAGATCATCCTCAGGTTCCATCCATGGCATTGCTGATTC
This sequence comes from Rana muscosa, assembly GCA_029206835.1. Lineage (NCBI taxonomy): Eukaryota > Metazoa > Chordata > Amphibia > Anura > Ranidae > Rana > Rana muscosa. Next base: position 161,812,479 of record CM055126.1, on the reverse strand, counting down.
CACATTTCTTGAAGGACTTCACAATCACCTCTTTGACACCATACCATGAGTTTAGGACCCAATTGCAAATCTCAATAATGGTTGTTTTTTTTCAATCTTCCTGCCATTGTCAAGTTATCACCTGCTTTTTGCATCCATCTACTACATTCTTCTCTCATCAGGACTTTAAATGGCTTGTTTTATTGAAACATCTAGTGGCTGTAGCTGACCTGTAAGTCCACCAGGAATAACTGCTAGGTGTGTTCGCAAATCTGACCCTCCAGGTCTTCTGGACCAAACCTTTGCAAACCAAATGGCCATAATGACTTCATTCATCCATCCCTTCTCTTGAACTTGCACAATAATGCCAGGTGGTATGGTCTCTTTAGGATAGGTTTTCCTCTTAAAAATAAGCATAGGAGGCAGTTTAGTACCATCTGCACAGGATGAAAGCACAGCAGTATAGTGTGTCTTTTCATGGCCACGTGTTTTGATTGCCACTGTTTTGATTCCTTTCACATCAACAGTTCTGTTGGAAGGCACATCAAAATTGAGAGGGACCTCATCCATGTTTGCAATCTGACTTGGTTCAAAATCATATTTTTTCCAAAGTTTTCTGACATAGGAGTGAAACTGTTGAATTTTATCCTCATAAACTGGTGGCATTTTCTGAGCTAACTTTGTTTGTGTTCTCATGTGGAAAATGGAAATTAGATGCTCAACCAAATACTAGCAAACAAAGGTGCAATGTGTATAAAAAAGTCCTCTTATCAACTGTGAAAAAATATCAACAGAAAACTAAAGCAGTGTCCATATCAAATCAGCTGCGGAAGCTTCACTGTGATCTTAATTCTTTGACAGACGAGATAGGTGTATAGACATCTTCATCAAAATACTTCCACAAAGCAGATATAAGAAAGGGCCGCTTACCAGATCCGTAGGATCCCTATTACAGAGATCAAATCAGCTCAGCACAGATGACATCAGCTGGTCAGACCTTTCCCCCCGTCCTCTCCTCCGCTGACAGTCTGGAGACGGCAAAAGATCTCCTGCAGGGTCCTTTATATAAGTGGGATTGTTCTCAGAGCATGGTGTGGAAGCATATTTAGAAGAGGAGAGGAGAAAAAAGTGCTTCATAGTGCAGTAGGTTACTTAAAAAGTTCTTTAATTCCAATTGCTGGACAAACTGACATCTCAAAACTTCAGCAATTTCAAAAAACGAAGCAAACACGAGCCAGCCAGCTAGCCGAATATTCAGGCTGTTTTTTTTGTTTTGTTTTTAGCTGCAGCACCTTCACCTAATTTTTAAAAATATTTCTAATTTTGTATCCTTAGTGTGTATATTTATACAAATTAATTTGCACTTTGTAATTGTGGGGGTAGCGCGGATTGTCCACGGTACACATTGTGTTCTCATGGCCAACCCTTCTCGCCTCATGAAATTGAAGCACCATTTTGCCTTTCCTGTAAAATCAACAATGTTCATTTCGCTTGCAAACATGCTTGGTTGACACACATAAGCCACTCTGGCGCAGCTCCAAAATCCAAGTCTTAAGCCTCTGCTCCAATTTTGGCCATTTTGCTGGTTTTCCTCTTAAGGCCTTCTTCTTCTTTTTTGACATCTTAAGGAGTTCTTCCTGTTTTCTCCACTGTCTGATCATACTCTCAGTGGGGGAGGTCCAAACTCTCTCTCTGCAGCTCTATTCCCATGCTCTTTTGCATAGCTGACAACATTCAGTTTGAATTTTGAAGAAAAAGACAATCGCTTACTTTTTAATATTCTGTGACATCTTGGGCTCAAAACGCTCCGGACCCTATTTATCTGCGCACTCTGCACGTCCAACGGGATCGCATCTGCGCACTCTCCACCTCCGCCTCCAGCTGACGTCAGTGACATTCAGCTCGTGATTGGAGGAAGCTGTTCGGGCCATGACCAGCTCCGCACCTGCGTGGCTCTGGCTGACCGTGTATAAGATGCTGCTCAATTTTCAGTCTAAATATTTTAGGAAAAAGTAGCGTCTTATACACGGAAAAATACGGTACATTTTACTTTGGTCAATTTTATTTAGTATTTTTTAAAGTTTATAAACCTATATATTTTTGCATTATTTTGATAACCCATTTACAAATAAATGTGAGAGAGATTTCTGCGCTATCCCTGTGTATAAATCACCTTTCTCTTTCGTCCATGGACGGACACAGCTTCCTTATAATCTTGACTTGTGGGTTATGTTCCGTCTATTAGGAGGGGACTAGGCAGACATGTAAATGGTTAAACATGTAATCTTTATGTAATCTTTAGCAAAGCTGAACAGCCCCGCTCAGGGGGCGGTCCCCTCTGGTCATAACCCCTCTCACTGCAGTGAGCAGCACAGTTTTTTTCTGCCTAGCAGAGGAGAAGGACCTGGCTCCCTGGGGCTCATTGGTCCTGTGGATTTTTTCTATTTTTTTTCTACTTTTTGATCCTGAGATCTACTATCAACTGCCGACTGGGTGACAGGCTGGATCCTAGATCCTTGTAGTCCCCCCAGTTTAGGAAATTGAGCGTGTGCCGACCTTTAGCTACGCGCTGGGTCGACCACGACATGCCCCGTTGCTCCAGGGGTGGCCGGTGAGCTATATGCTCCGGGGCACACATATGACCGGGCTATATGTCCGTGTCACAGTGTGCCGGGCCAACAGCCATGCTGTAACTGCGCGGATGTTGGGTCTGTCAGGAATGCCTTCAGCTAGTCCACGCAGGACGGGTAAGTAGCAGTCCCCCTTCTCCGGCAGGGTGGTATGGCTGGGAATTCCCAGGGAGGTCGATTAGGGGGTTCCCACCCTCCCTTTCCTCTCTCTCTGTTCTTTCCCTCCTTCCCATGCTCTGTGGGACTGGGCCTGCTGTACTGACCGGGGGGGGCTCCGTGTCCTGACTGGGGGCTGTGCGGGGTGCCCAGGGTCCGCTCTCCATAGGGGGTGTTGTTTGGTGCCATGGGGGGCCTCCGCACTGTGGCCTAGCATGTTTTCTTTTTGCCTTAGCGGCGCCCGGTGCCATTTTCTTGTAGTCCCAGCTCTGTCTTTGCCTCTAGCGGTGAAAACGTCTCTTCTGGCGAACAGCGCAGAACACCTCAGGCACAGAAAGACACCACAGCCATGCCTGTTAGGAGGCATCTGGGGAGAGCGGACGGCGACGCTGGCAGCACCAGGATCAGAGCAGTGAGTCCCCTGGGGTCCCTCACTCTGAGCAGCTAGGGAGGTGGATTTTTTTGCAACCTTGCCTTGGTCCCTATGGGTGTCAGGCAGGTGTGGGTTTGCATGGTGTCAGAAGGTGACGTTTTCTTTCCCTGACATCCCTGTGGTGACAACCGGTGCCCTGTACCTAGGGTGCTTATGGACGCCTTGCCGGTGGTCCTGGAGTCCCTTATTACCAGGGTAGAAGCGGTGTGCGGACGTAACGGGGGTAAAAATGCCCCCTCCCCCCACCATCTTCGGGAAAAACAGTTCTGATTCAGACTCGGGCCTTGCTGTGGCAGATGTCCCCTGCTCTGACTTGTCAGAAGATGCAAACCAGGACCCTTCGGACAGTGCAGAACTGCGTCCTTGCTTGCTTCAATGTCCGGGTCAGCGCAAACAGGCGCTATTTGGAGCACTTATCACTGCATGCGGGATCCCCAATAAAATGGAGGTTACGGCGAGGGCATCTATTAAGATGTCGGTCCCTTCTGGGTCCCACTAGCCGGCCCGCACCGCTAGGAGGTTTCCCTACCTAGTTAATTTTATACTTTTTTAAAATAGGACGGCCGCAGCATTCCAAAAAGATTGCATGGCGGTCCGTTGTCCCTTTTCAGGAAATACTCCTCAGAAGGATATCTCCCCCCGATGGGGCCCTCCCGGCATCCAGGGAATTGCCACAGTCTGGTCGTAGGGGCCACTGTCTTTAAGTACCCTGCAGACAGGAGGACTGAGGCGCTGGCCCAGCCCTTGTTCAGCCCATAGTATAACGGTTAGTACGTTGGATTGGCAATGCTGAGGGTCAAATGTTCGAATCCCCATGGGGCTGCTGCCTAAACAGCTGCCAGCGTGCACACCCATTGACAAGTGGGTAATGGCATAACCGAACAAAAGGGGCTATTTGCATGGTATTGGGGTCAGCATTGTGGCCACTGTTGGCTGTGAGCCTGGTGTCACTGGCGCTTCCTTAAATAGGCAAAGATTGCTGCACCGTGGTTGAATAGCAACAGGCTTCCCCGGTCTGCATGATAGTGGACCGGTTGGTGCATGGCCTCAAGTATGTCTGCAATGCGGACTTAGATACAGCTCCCTGGATGTCCGGAACTTTCAGTATCTGCGGTGGGGCTATGCCGCATGATTTGACTGACATGCTGGTCTGCGGACCAGACATCCAAGAAGACTCTGGCGGATTTGCTCTTCCAGGGTTGGGGGCTTTTTGGGGTGTCACTGGATGACATTATTAAAAATGTCGTTGGGGTGGGAGCACGGCGCTCCCACAATCCAGAAAGAGTAAGGAGCCGTAAGCCTGGGGCCCCCCCGTTTTTTTTTTTCCGCTCACAAGCGGTATTTTCTTTCCGCTGGGCCCACAGGTGAGCGTTCCCAGGCCGACAAGGGGCCAGCTGAGGGGCAAAAGTGTCCCTGGGTTCGCAAGCCAGACGGCCTGCGAACAAATCTGCGACTGCATGACGGGCTGCCCCTGCCCAAATCTTGGGTGGGGGGTCGCTTTCGCGAGTTTGCGGCTCGGTGGACTTCCCTGCTTTCCAACCAGTGGGTTTGCGAAATGGTTTCATCAGGGTACAAGATAGATTTGCTGTCTTGTCCAAAACAGATTTTTTCCCTCCATCCTTTATCTTTGTAACGCCCTGTTTGGGTCAGTGCTGAAGCGCGGGGTGATAGGTCCTGTGCCGCTGCCGGAAAGGCTTCAGGGATTCTATTCCAATCTGTTTGTAGTCCCACAGTAGGACGGGGTTCGTCCAATCCTGAACCTCATGGCCCTCAACTACTTTGTAAAAAGTACGAAGGTTCAGGATGGAATCAATTAGCTGCTCTCCATCCGGGGGATTTTTTTGGCGTCCTTGGACATCAAGGACACATATTTACAGGTCCCCGTATGTCGGTCATCAGAAATTTCTGCGTTTTTGCAGTCGGTGTCGATCACTACCAGTTTGGGGCTCTCCCTTTTGGTCTGGCATTGGCACCAAGGGTTTCTCCAAGGTGCTCACCACGATCCTGGCCTTGCTAAGACAGCGAGGAATTGCTCTTGTGGGCTACCTGGACGACCTCCTTCTGAGGGCTACTGCATACTCAGAATTAAAGGAGGATGTGGGGATGACAGTTAGACCCTTAAAAAATTTGGTTGGGTACTGAACCTCCTGAAGTCGGTGTTGGTGCCGACTCGGCGCCTGGAATACCTGAGCTTGATCCTGGTATCTTCAGAGGCGAGGGTTTTTTCTCCCATTGAAAATATTGCAGGCTCTTCAGACGGTGGTGAAGATGTGGCATCCCGCTGGTGGTCGTCGCTGCGCTTTTGCATGCGAGTCCTGGGCTTATGGTAGCCTCCTTCGAGACAGTACCGTATGCTCAAATTCCATACTCGAGTCTTACTAAGGGAGATCCTGTCCAAATGGGACGAGTCTCCGTTGTCCCTGTATTGTCAAACCTGGGTGAGTCACCTAGTCAGACCTCTGGCCCTTCAGTCCGGAAAGTCGTTCCATCCTTTTCACTGGACGGTACTCGGACAACGCCACGACGGTGGCATATGTCTACCGTCAAGGAGGAACAAGCAGCTCGGCTGCAGCATTGGAGGTCGCTCACATCCTGCGGTGGGCAGAACCGAGCGTTCCGGCTCTATCAGCCGTGTTCTTTCTGGGTATAGAAAACTGGCAAGCTTGACTACCTAAGTCGCCAGATGCTGGACCAAGGAGAATGGTCGCTACAGCCGGATGTGTTTCGACTTTTTTTTGCCTGAGATGGACACACCGGCCATGGATCTCCTGGCTTCTCGATTCAATCGGAAGGTATTGAAGTTTGTGGCCAGGGCCAAGGATCCCTGGGCGGACGCGACGGACGTGTGGGTGGCCCCGTAGGGTCAGAATTTCCTAAGTTTTATACCTTTTTTTCCTTCACTGATTCTTCTGCCTCTTCGGCTCTGCAGAGTGGGGACTGAGGAGATTCCGGTGACTCTAATTGCACCAGATTGGTCTCGGCGTCCCAGGTACGCCGACCGAGTGCGCCTGGTGGCGAATGCCCCTTAGGTCCTATGCTTCAGCCTGCTTTGCAGTCCCTGGCTTTAACGGCTTGGCTGTTGAAAGTCTGGTTCTGAGGGACAGAGGCCTGTCGGACTCCGTAATTTCCTCCATGCTGAGGGCACGGAAGTCATCTTCTCGGAAGATCTATCATCGCACGTGGAAGGCGTACATCTCTGTGTGAGGAGATGGGTTGGCGCCCACGGGCATAGTCGGTTTCCAAGATACCTGCTGTTTTTATAGCATGGTGTGGATCAGAAACTTGCCTTAGGCACCATTATGGGGCAGTTTTTTCAGCCTTGGCTGTTTTTCTTTAAACTACCCTTGGTGGCTCATTTACTTGTGAGTACGTTTGTGCAAGGGGTCCGACATGTGGCTCCTCCATTTCGGCCACCACTACCTCCGTGAGTTTTGAATTTGGTACCCTCGGTACTTCAGAGACCTCCCGTTGAAAACATCAGGGAGATTCCTCTTTTGACACTTTCTCAGAAAGTTGCCTTTCTGGTGACTTGACCTCTGTCAGGAGGGTTTCTAAATGGCGGCATTGTCTTGCAAATCCCCCTAATTGATCCTCTATATGGATAAAGCGGTGCTACGCCGGCAGCCTTCGTTTTTTTCCGAAGGTGGTTTCGGCCTCTTTTGAATAAGGACATTGTACTTCCATCCTTGTGTCTTTGGCCGTCGCATCCCAAAGAGGTTGCGTTACATTCCTTAGATGTGGTACGTGTTCTGCGGGTGTATTTGTCTGCTACGGCTCCGTTTGGAGGTCAGACTCGCTGTTTGTTTCTGTGACTGGTCCATTAACAGGCCTGGCGGTGTCGTCGGCCACCATTCTCGATGGATCAGACAGATTGTGCTTCAGGCCTATGCCCTTAAAGAGCGGGCGCCTTCCTTTCCTATCGCTGCGCATTCGACCAGGGCACTTGGTGCCTCCTGGGCCTTCCGATATCGAGCATCTGTTTTTACAGGTGTGAAAGGCGGCGACCTGGTCGTCCGTTCACACTTTCACTAAGTTTTACAAGGTTGACATGCATGCATCTGCAGATACTTGCTTTAGCTGTGAGGTTTTGCAGGTGGCTGTTTAAAGAGGCAACTCCTCTTTTGAGGAGCTCTGATTGTTTGGGGTGAAGTTGTTTACTGCTGTTCCCACCCCTCGTTTTTTTGACACTGCTTGGGGACGTCCCACAAGTCAAGATTATAAGGAGCTGTGTCCGTCCATGGACGAAAGAGAAAATAGGATATTTGTACTCACCGTAAAATCCTTTTCTCTGAAGTCCATGGATGGACACAGCACCCACGCCTCGTTTTTAAGTTTGTACTGCTTTTGACGAACTGAGCTGCTCACTGCAGTGAGAGGGGTTTTGACCAGAGGGACCGACCGTTCAGCTTTGAAGATTACATGTTTAACTATTTACATGTCTGCCTAGTCCTCTCCTAATAGACGGAACATAACCCACAAGTCAAGATTTATAAGGAAGCTGTGTCCATCCATGGACTTCAGAGAAGAGGATTTTACGGTGAGTACAAAAATCCTATTACTCAACTCCTATATGCTATAGAAAGCAGCTAGCGCCGCTATGCATCTGACCACCTGTACAAAATGCAATAAATATATATATAGTCACAAAGAAGTGCAGCGCTCTCCTTCAATAAAGTGCATTTAAATTATAGTGCATAAATTTAATATCTGAAAACATTGTAAAAATATGTATATATAATTTACACGAGTCAATCTTCTTTTTTTTTTTTTCTTAAATATATATACAGTGCATCAATAAATGATTCAATGTCCGTAAAAAACAAATGCAGTCCCATACACCAGAAACATCAGTAATTGCCTCTGATCACCACAGTGCCCTTCACCCCACCTATGGGTGACTTCTCACCTGCTTGAATGGACCTCACTTATTACAGGAGGTCTATTTGCACTTTGCAGTGTTATAAGTGGCACCACTCCCACTGGCTGTACACTCCAAATCCGTGCCTCTCAGCGTGGTGTCATCATATAGGAGGCAAGAGGAAAGAACCATAGTGCAAATCTCTAATAAAAAGTATTTCTTTCCATAAAAAAATCCACTCACGTTGAAGTAAAAAAAAAAACAAGCATTTCACAATACAATCCTCTGCATACACCGTTCCACCTAGTCCCTGTGTGACTACACCACCGCCCATTTACAAATAAACATTTTAATACAAGGTACAAGGTTTGTAGTGCATGCATGTTTGTAATGAAAACGCCTAGTACAGGCAGTCTCCAGGTTACAAATCTGTAGGTTTGTTAAGTTAAATTTGTATGCAAGTTAGAACAGGTACGTTTTTTTTTTTTTAAGTGTAAATCCAGCCCAAAAAAATAATATATTTTTGGGATAGCATAGGGGGAAGTATTAACACCCCTGTAACATTTGTTTTTCTGTCTTTGCCCCTGTTCAGAAGATTTTAACTTTACTTTCTGTATGGGTTGTCGTGGAAACAAGGATTGGTGATAAAGCTTCAGTGGAGACACCTTTTCCCATGATGACTCCTTCCTAGGTGTAGATTTCATCTCACTTCCTGTTTCCCTCTGTTTGTATGTATGAGTCGGATGTTTATAACTCGGACTGCCTTCATTATTACTAGCTACCTCTGTTTCACAAATTTTGATGAGTCGTTTCTCTGTTTGGAGAGCGGGAATGGAATGTGCCATTCAAGTGCGTGCTTTCAGAAAACTTGGTGCTTTTGCTCAAACTCACTGCAAGCTGGCTGCAAGTGGAAAATGTGCAATACTCATGCGTTTTATGGTTTACTTAACCACTTAAGCCCCGTCCCATTTTGGCTATTTAATGACCAGGCCACTTTTTGCGATTCGGCACTGCGTCGCTTTAACTGACAATTGTGCGGTCGTGCGACGTGGCTCCCAAACAAAATTGACGTCCTTTTTTTCCCACAAATAGAGCTTTCTTTTGGTGGTATTTGATCACCTCTGCGGTTTTTTATTTTTTGCGCTATAAACAAAAAAAAAGCGACCATTTTGAAAAAAACTAATTTTTAACTTTTTGCTATAATATCCCAATTTTTTTTAGAAAGTAACTTTTTTTTTTCCCCCCTCAGTTTAGGCCGATACATATTCTTCTACATATTTTTGGTAAAGAAAATCGCGAACTGCGGTTATTGATTGGTTTGCGCAAAAGTTATAGCGTTTACAAAATAGGGGATAGATTTATGGCATTTTTATTAAAAAAAAAATTATTTCTACTAGTAATGGCGGCGATCAGCGTTTTTTTTTTTTTCTTTTTTTTTTTCGTGACTGCGACATTATGGCGGACACTTTTGACACATTTTTGGGACCATTGTCATTTTTACAGCGATCAGTGCTATAAAAATGCACTGGTTACTGTAAAAATTACACTGGCAGTGAAGGGGTTAACCACTAGGGGCACTGAAGGGATTAAGTGTGCCTAAGGGAGTGATTTACTACTGTGTGGGGGCGTGGCTACGAGTGACAGGTCACTGATCTCCGCTCTGATTACACAGAGCGGAAATCGGTGACAGTGTCTGTAGGCGAGCGGGGAGAGGTTAGTGTTTACACTAACCTCTCCCCGCTCCATCCCTCCGTGAGACGATCGCGGGGATCCCTGCGGCGATCGAGTCCGCGGGACCCGCGGTCCGACTCACGGGGATGGTGGCAGGGTCGCGAGCCTGAGCGCGACCACACGGCAGGCCATCTAAAGGGCAACGTACAGGTACGTGATTGTGCCTGTACGTGCCATTCTGCCGACGTATATATGCCGTGGCCGGTCGTCAAGTGGTTAATGTCTGACTATATAATTGTATTTTCTTTAAAATTATTTTTAAACATAATACATGTAGTACTGTGTATATACTACAGTAATGCAGTATATACTACTGTAAAAAGTATACATTCTCTTAACCACTTCTTTACTGTGCACGAAAACCCCCTTCCTGCCCAAGCCATTTTTCAGCTTTCAGCGCTGTCACACTTTGAATGACAATTGCGTGGTCGTGCGACGTGGCTCCCAAACGAAATTTGCGTCCTTTTTTTCCCACAAATAGAGCTTTCTTTTGGTGGTATTTGATCACCTCTGCGGTTTTTATTTTTTGCGCTATAAACAAAAGAAAAGCGTCCAGTTTGGAAAAAAAACACTATTTTTTACTTTTTGCTATAATAAATACCCATTTTTTTTTTTTTTTAATAAAATTTTCCTCAGTTTAGGCCGATACGTATTCTTCTACATATTTTTGGTAAAAAAAAAAAAAAATCGCAATAAGCGCGTATTGATTGCTTTGCGCAAAAGTTATAGCGTCTACAAAATAGGGGATAGATTTATAGCATTTATTTTTTTTTTATTAGTAATGGCGGCGATCTGCGATTTTTTTTTTATTTTTTTTTTTTATTGTGACTGCGATATTGCGGCGGACACATCGGACAATTTTGACACATTTTTGGAACCATTCACATTTATACAGCGATCCCTGCTATAAAAATGCATTGATTACTGTATAAATGTGATTGGCAGGGAAGGGGTTAACCACTAGGGGGCGGGAAGGGGTTAAATATGTTCCCTCAAAGTGTTCTTACTGTGGGGGGAGGGGACTGACTGGGGGAGGTGACCGATGGTTGTCCCTATGTACAAGGGACACACCATCGGTCCCCTCTCCCTCACAGGACGTGGATCTCTGTGTTTACACACAGAGACCCACTTTCCTGCTCGTTTCCCGGGCAATCGCGGCCGCCGGGCACGCGCACCGGGGCCTTGTGAACGCGGCGGGCGCGCGCGCCTCCTAGCTCGTTTTAAAGGGAGGACGTCATATGACGTCCTCCCAGAACGAGAGTATCCTCCGCCCGCTGTCTATTGACAGTGGGCGGGGGACAAGTGGTTAAAGCATGAATGGGTTATTAAATGGCTTTATTTGGCTTCGTGGTTCTAAACTCTATTTTTTTGTTCCTTACAGTAAAAAAGGTGTATACTTGACACACCCTAGCTATGAGTAAGCGTCAATTCGTGACGTGAAACGCGTTAGCCACCCTTCCCTGCATGCACACCATCTGCATTTGTTGTTTTGGATTTATGGATTTATTTTGAATTTGGATTTTTTACCTGAAATTTTGGAATAAATAACTGTCTATACAGAGTGCGGCAGTCCAGGGTTTCTTTTTCTCCCATGCATCAGTGCAGAGCCAGCACCTGTGTGAGTGACCGGGCGGAAGCAGCTATTTGGTGAATTCTCAAGCTTTTGAGCGGTACGTTTTTCCTTTCCTCTGTATACTTACCCACTCTGCACAATGGTTTTGCCTCTTACCCCCCTCTTCTGGTGTCTCCTGCTGGCTCTGTCTGCTCCTTCTCACCTGTGTATGCGACCATAGCAAGCCGTTTGCTGTGGAGGCACGCTTGCACACATGCTCCTGAGTCGGACTGTGTGTGTCCATAGAAACACAGTGTGGCTTGGTCACGCCCCCATTATCCCTCCCCACAGGGTTTGACTGACTGGCTCCTGTTGCTTTAAATCTGTCCTGTGAGAGTAGGAATAGAGGAACACTGCTGCAGACAGGAACAGTACTGGATCAACAGAGGACTCGGGTAATTGTTTTGGGAAGTGGAGTGGAGTGAGGGGGAAGAGGGGTTGGGGGGTGTGGAGTGAGGGGGAAGAAACGGCAGAAGGCTTTTTAACTTAAAGGGGATTGTAAGCCCTCAAGGTTTTTCACCTTGATGCATTCTATAGATTAAGGTGAAAAACCTTCTGTGCTGCAGCTACCCCCAGAGCCCCTTACCTTCCTATTTGAACCATATCCTTCCAGCTGCTTTCTCTGTCCTCATTGGATAGATTGATAGCAGCAGGAGCCATGGGCTCCCACTGCTGTCAATCAAATCCAAAGACACAAGCAGGGAGGCGGGGCTGAGTCTTGCTGTCTGTGTTAATGCACGCAGCAGCGGGACTATTGAGTGTGCCCGCACAGGTGCTCCCATAGAAAGCGGCTCTCTGTGGGGGCACCCGATGAAGAGGAGGAGCCAGGAGTGCCACCTGGGGCACCCCAGAAGAAGAGGATCGGGGCTGCTTTGTGCAAAACCCTTGCACAGAGCAGGTAAGTATAACATGTTTGTTATTTAAAAAAAAAAAAAAAACGGACCTTGACCATCACTGAGAATGCATTAGGGTAAAAAATAAAAATAAAAAAAACTTTGACTTTAGAACCACTAGACTACACTAATGCTTCTCCCAACAGAAAAAGCTATAGCATGAAAAGTGTCCAAGCTCTGCCATATTAATAATGGACTGAATGGGACTGTTATTGTTGTTGAATATCACTGTCACTCTACAGGTTTGCCTGGAGGATTCGGATTCTGAAGATGTGCAGCAATTAAATAGTATGACATGCGCACGAGTGAGGGTCTACAAGCGTAAGGCAACCGAGGAGAAGGCCAGAAAGGACCAAGGCCCTTGTGCTGACTCCGAGACCCCTGGAAAGGTATCTTGTTTCTTTGTCCCCTTCCCAGCTGTGCCTGTTAAAGTGTATTTCAAACCTTTTACAATTCTTTCAAGCAATACAAAAGAGGTATGACGTAGTACACATGCAGCTAACCAAATGTACTTATGAAGGTCTACAATAACAACTGGACACTAGAGTCCCTTTTTTGTTTTTATCTGAATCATGAGGAAGGGGCATGACTGAAAAAGGTCTGCTGGTCTGCATCCGACCAGCGATCTCAGCCAATTGCTAAGAGCGCTGACTAGTGTGTTCTGGTGGGGGGGCCATCCCTCTATCCAAAAACAATTGCTCAGCGGGGGGAAATCCCTTTACTAACATTGCATAGTTAGTACAGCGGCTCCTCCCAAAGCTCTTCAGTTTTTTGGGTTTTTTTTCAGCCCGCTGGGTTGAACAAAAAAAACAAATAGTGTGTACTAGGCTGTAGTGTGTGTAGTGTATACTAAAAAGAGCGCAGCACTAGCTCTGTACTATACATGTTCCTGCAGACAAAATATCTAGATGGTGTCATTTCAACTAGTAGAAGTGAGGTGGGGTGTCCTTCCAGCTGTGTGTTTGTGCAAGTAACCAAACAGTTTATTTACAAACAGAAAAGTAATGGCAGAAAAAAGACAGTGTTCCATTACGTCTGCCCCTTTTTTATAGTTTTTTTCTTTTTTTTATAGTCTGATTAGTTTGAACATTTACTTATGCTAGTTTTGTCATCTTGATCTTGGCTTCATATTGAAATTATGCCCTCCTAAACATTACTCAAACTATTAATGTATTTAAAGAAGTTTAGTTCTGCGTGATGTGGATTGCCTCCTTGTTAAAGGGGTTGTAAAGGTTCGTTTTTTTATTTTCTAAATAGGTTCCTTTAAGCTAGTGCATTGTTGGTTCACTTACCTTTTCCTTAGATTTCCCTTCTAAATGTTTTTTTCTTTGTTTTCTTTGTCTGAATTTCTCACTTCCTGTTCCTCCTCAGTAAGCTGTTCTGGCTGACTCCACACCACTCGGATGATGGTGTGAAGTTTAGTGAGGAGAAACAGGAAGTGAGAAATTCAGACAAAGAAAAAAAGAGAAGAGAAAAGGAAAAAAAAAAGGAAGGAAGAAAAAACCGGAGGAATAAGAGAAAGTTGTAGAAGAGCGTAAGGGCTGCTGAGGAAACAGTCAAAGAAAGGAGCTACTCGGGACAGTGGGGGGGGGGGGGCATGGGTACAAGCCTTGCCCATGGGTACAAGCCCTGCCCATCCCACTGTCAGGTTACATGTTAGGGTGATCATATCGGCGTCGACAGCATGTTGGCGAGAGTATCGGAGGCGGAGAAGCATAGCCAGATGGACCACAGTACCTTGTATTTATCAAAGGTGTCGTTGCCAAGGGCCAGCATCTCCTCCATTCTCATGGCGTCGTTCGTAATCGAGACCCATCGTGACAAGGGAGGGGTGGTGGTTGTCTTCCAAAATGATGGTATGAACTGTCTAGCTGAGGACATAAAAAAACGGAGGAGGTTCCGTTTCTGCGATGTTATTGACCCAGGAAGTATTGAAAGAAGGGCAATCTTAGGAGAAGGTGTCAGCGTATTATCATAAATTTTATTATAACATTCAAATACCTGATTCCAAAAGGGACGGATCCTCTCGCATTCCCACCAGACATGTAGATAGGTCCCTGTAGAGCAGTGGTTCTCAACCTGGGGGTCAAATGATGACTTGCCAGGGGTCACCAAATCCTGGGCTATTCCTGAAGCCCGCACTGCTCTCCCTGCCTTTTTGCAGCCGCCCAGCAGGGCTGTCCCTGGAGCCTGTGGCCACCCAGCTGGGCTGTTCCTGGAGCCCGCAGCCGCCTATTCAGTTCACGGCATGGCTGGGAGGCAGAGACTAGAGGTCAGCTGACTGGAGAGGAATGTGAAGTGGGAGGGGCTGGAGGAGACCCTATCTCCTGATTTTGGCATAGGTGTCACTGCTACGAGACACCACAAAGTCAGAGACTCAGTGAGTAAAACTACCTGTGATTAGAGTTGCCATTAAAAGTCCCCACTACAGTTTTTAGATCAGCAGATGACCTTGATCAAGAGCACCTAAGTTGGCTGATCAGAACTCCCCCCAGCATTGCCACTGATCCCAACTCCCCGCCAGCACTGCCTCTCATCCAATTCCCCCCACCCGCCCCCCCCCCCCCCCCACCAAGGAGTAAGAGAGCGAATAAAAATTAAGAATACATGGAAGAGAGAGGATAAGAGAAAAAACAAGAAGGATGGCTAGAGGGAGGGATGGGGGAAACAAAACAAGAAATTAGGATAGAGAGAGATAAAAGGGAAAGAAAGAGTGGTACATCATAAATGTACCATAAGGGGATTTAATACTGTACGAGTGGAAGGGACTCAGGGAGCGCTAAATGCCTGTGGGTTAGGGGTGCAAATTTACTTGTCTTGCCTTGGGTGCTGACAACCCTCACTACGAAAATATTTTTACTGTTAGGGGTCCCCACAACTTGGAAAATGTTATCAAGGGGTCACGGCACTAAGAAGGTTGAGAACCACTGCTGTAGAGGAAGTACATCGCCTATAAATCTTCTTTAAAAGGTTTTGCTTTGTGCCATTTCCTAAACCCAGTGAATGGGTTATTTTTATTTTAGCTTTCTTTAACTAGTTTGAATTTGCTATATATCTTTTAAATATGTTATTTTGTTTCAGGAAAATAGCCATAAACCAAACAAGTACAGAGAACGGGAAAAGGAAAATGCAAGAGACAATAGTGGTAGGGAAACATATATTTTATTGTGTGTTGAATTTATTTTTGTTCAATAATTTTTTTGGTGGCAAAGGCAATAAATACAAATATGTAAGAAGATACATTTTACGTGTACTTATTATTATGATCCATTATACAAAGGCTGGCTGATCAATTCAAGGGAATTCGTAAGAGACTACTTATAAAGCACGATATGGTCCAGAAAATTGCATGTATTTTTAACATAAAACAATTTAAAGGGAGGGAAGGGGTAAGAAGGAGCACCCCCATAGGTAGGCTATCGTAGTAGCAGGTGTCAGTCAAAATAGGATGGTAAGACGTGTGAAATCAACGGTTCCCAAGTTTTGTGAATCTTGCACATTGTATCAGTAAGTTTAGCGGTCAGTTTCTCATTGGTTAAGCTCCAGTTCACCTTGTTCTTTACTGCCACTAGGTAGAGGGAGTTCGACAGGCAGGATGTGCCATAATTTGCTTGGTCGCCGTAAAAATCTGTGGTGTTAATCTAAGTTGTTATCTAGAGAACCTGTCCAGTTTAAAATTAGGCAGCGCTTCACCAGGGACCACTGGGATATCAGGTTTAAATGGTGTTTTTAACAAATCGTGGACATGAGTCCACAACATTTTGACAGTTGGATAAGTCAATCATATGTGCATATAGGTTCCTAGCTCTGAACAGCCAAAGAAGCACGTCCCTGTATGTCCCAGAGAATAATACTTTAGAGCTAGGTCCCAGCGATGGAGTAGTTACAAAAGCTAAAACATTTTGGGGTTGGATTCCCAATAATTCATGTAAGCCTGTTAGGACTGCAAGGAGCCTGTGAGCAGTGGGGAGTACAAGAAAAAGATCAAGCATGAGTAGTGTGGATCAATCAAACAGCGGTTTTCAAAAGAGGTCAGGGTCACTCCTTTGGTAGGGGGTTGGAATCGTGGCTGCAATGAAGTGTTTCACTTGTAAATAGCGGAAGACTTCTGTTTTAGGCAATTTCTGATTTGCCTGTAATTTGTGGAACACTTCAGACCCTGTGATGAAAGCAGACAATACATGTTGGCAAGTCCTAGTTTACCCCAGTGTTTAAAAACATATGGGTGTTCCAAACCTGGTGGGATGGCAGGGTTTTTAATAAAGGACACAAGGGTAGAGATGAGGGCAGAAATCCTTTAGAGCACAGGTGTCAAACACAAGGCCCGCGGACCGAATCCGGCCCTCCAGGCCATTTCATGTGGCCCTTGCACCTCTCCTGCTGCTGCAGGAGAGCTCCAGCCCTCCTCTGGTCCTCCTCCAGGCCCTTACTTTCTGCTTTCAAGCAATGCATCCAGCTTCTTCCCAGCAGCAGCATAAGGAAAAGGGGGTACACTGTGATGTTAGGGAGAGTGGGGGACTCAACTCTTGATGGTGGAGTGGCTCTTGACATCTAATATAAGGGGAGGGGATGCGCCGGACATCTAATCTTACAGATACAACCCGACCCTTTTGAGGGCAATCATAATGCTGATGCGGCCCACGATGAAATTGAGTTTGACACCCCTGCTCTAGAGTATTTGAGGTCTTCCTATATGTTCAAGTAAGCGTATAAAGTGATTCCATTAAAAGGATCGTTCATGTGGGATTTTTTTTTATACTGTATATAGTGATGTATAGTGTATTTATTTGCAGAAGTTGCTGAGAAAAGGCACAAGAAAACAGACAGCAGCAACCCCACCAAGTTACTCAATATCATCTCAGACTGCAGCCAGGAACAGGATCCCAAAAAAATCCTCAATATCGTCTCACAGCAGGTTGATAAAAAGGAACCAAGGTCCTTTCGAGTAGGCAGCTTTAATATTGAGCTGACTTCAGACAAGGATGGAGATGCATCCAAATCATCTGCCACTTCGCATGTAAAGATCTCAATGGCTCCAGACCAGAAAACTGATCAGGTCACAGCAAAACCACCTTCTGTAAAGGGGAAAACGGAAGGGATAAAACTTCCTGAGCAAATACCCTTAGAAACCAGATCTGAGAATGAAATAACATCTCATGGAGGGAAAGGTCTTCCATTCTACTCCAAGGTCATTCCAGCTGGAAAGTTGGTTGCTCAATTAAAAAATTCTACCCTCAATCAGTCGGAGCTCATTCAGGTAAGAAAAATGTGAATGCATACGATGCCTACATATATAAAATAACCCCTAACATCTACCTAAGCCAGTTTCTGTAATTCTGCATATAATAATTTATAAATATGTTTAAAAAACAAATCCTTCCATCTTTGGCCAAGCATCCCATATGGTGGAAACCATTGTAGTTGTATTGAATAAATACTGGTGGAAAACCATCAGGCTACTTTTGGAAGTTTGGGTCTACAAACTTTACTAAACCTATTACTAGCATGAGTCGCAACGAATATTTTTAGATCTATTACTAGCATGATTATATGTAGAGAATGTTAACTTTTTTTTTAATGTAGAATCATACCAATAATATATCTCATGGCTCTGGTTCCTCTCTTTAGTGCTGTGATCTGAGGAGGCTTAAATTGTTCCCTATTGCGATTAAATCCTATTGTGCATGTACCTGAGGTTTAAAGTAATGCTGTGAAGTAACCTGTCTTGTAATGTGGCCCTATGTGTTTCCCAGGTGCCCACTCAGTTTGTTGTTCGACAACTCTGAGCTCACAAAATACCAATGCTCGCATGTAGAGAAAAGCACCAAGATCACATTATTGTTATTCCTGCCAGATAATATTCACTGCTTCTTTGCTCCACTGCTTCTGTCACTGGGATTTAAAAAAAATATATATGGAAATCGTTTCCATATTGCAGCATTGGTGATTGGCTATAGGGAGAGTATCCTTATCTTTGTATAGATAAGTTGTGCTTTGGAGCTTACACGGGGCGTTTGCTTTTCTCTCCTGGTGGTTGGGTTGAGAGGAAGGCAAATATAGGCTGCTGGTCAGGCTGCCATTAACGTGGACTTGTTGCTTTGCCTCGTATGTGCAAAGTGCATGTTAACCACTTGCCTACAGGGCAATTTCACCCCCTTCCTGCCCAGGTCAATTTTCAGCTTTCAGCGCTGTCCCACTTTAAATGGCAATTGCGCGGTCATGCTTAACTGTAATCATGTGAAATTTTCATAATTTTTTTTTTCCACACAAAGAGTTTTCTTTTGCTGGTATTTAATCACTACTGGGTTTTTTATTTTTTACTAAAATTAAAGTGTTTCTCTTATCGTCCATGGACTGGCACAGCTTCTAATACTGAAACACGTGGGTGTATGTCCCTGCTCGCAGGAGAAGATCTAGGCAGAATGTTAGATGTTACAACATACATTCTAAAAAAACAGAGCTGAACAGCGCCGCCCAGGGGGCGGTCCCTCCGGACATAACCCTCCTACCTGCAGCCAGCAGCCTCCGTTTTTTTCTGCCTAGCAGAAGAAGACGTGGCTCTCTAAGGAGCCAGTCTCCTGGAAGATTTTTTTTTATTCCTTGAGAATTTCTAGTTTATTTTTGAGATCTTCAATCAACTGTCGGCTGGGCAACAGGTTGGGTACAAGGTATCCTCGTAGTCTTCCCTGTCCGACCATCGAGCGTGCTGATCCTCGCCTTGTGTGCGTGAGACTCAGTTCACGACATGCCCCATGAATCCAGGGGGGGCGGTGGGCTTTTATGCTCCGCGGTCCTCACAAGATTGAACAGTGCCTGCTGTATCTTTCGCGGTGGACTGGGCGGACAGCTACTCAGTACTACTCTGTGATAGGTCTGTCTAAAACACACCAGTGGGTCCCTCTGGGACGGGTAAGTAGTCTCTCCTGAATCAGGTGAGTACATGCTAGCTGTGTTTCTCTGTATGGGGGATTTTCCCTGTCTCCCCCTGTTATGCTGCTCTCTGCATCCTAATTTGGCGCTGTGCTGTGTGGTGGTGCCTGGGGGTCACTCTGGCCTGGTGGGGGGGGGGGGCGCTCATGACTGTCTGCATGGTGCTGGGGAGAACTTGGTGTGTTTGGGCCTGGGCGCCATAGGCGCCTTGTCTGTATTTTTACTGCGCTCTCGGCGGCCATCTTGCCGCGGATCGATGGCGCAGTTACATGCTGCTGGCGGCCATTTTCTTGAAGCCGCGCGCTTTCACTTTCGTTTGGCCTCTATCGCTGCTGCTGTGGCGCGAATCTCCTCACACTCTCCTCACGACTCACTCGCGCTGGTAGTGTGGTGCAGGCAGCAGACCTGAGCGGTCCTCCCCGGGTTGGTGAGTCCTCTGTGTATCCCCTCCTCAGCCAGCGCAGCCAGTGGGTGGACCTTTATTCACTTTTGGTACATTAAGGTCTCAGAGGGTGGCGAGTATGGAGTCTGGTTCACCTACTTCCCCACTCTTGTTAGAGGCAACAGGCAGTGCTCCAGCACCTGCGGTCCCTATGGACCAGTTGTCGGCAGTCCTGGAGACATTACTTGTCAGGATGGAAGCGGTGTGAGCGCGCAGGGCAGCTAAAAAGCGCCTTCTCCCCACACAAGGGAGGTGCTCTGATTCATATACAGGCCTAGCTGCTGCTGCTCAGGACCCTGGCTCTGAATATTTTTATGTTTTTTGAACAGGGCATTCCTTGTGAGGAAGACCCCAGTTCTGTGTCAATAAATGACAGGGCGCTTGTAAGTGATCTCATTGATGCTGTGAGGGACACGCTCAAGCTGGATGCTGTGGCTGAGGTACCTCAGACGAACGCTGTCTCCTTTGGTTCTTTTCAAGCTTTTCTTTTACACAGCTTCCTCACTGTCTCCTCACACGGTGCGTCGAGAGCAGCATGGATGATACAGTGGTACACAGTGCCCTCCTCCTGGTCGGTGCAGCATGATGGGGGGGAGGGGACGACGACTTTATTCATTTATTTCTCTAGTCCCTGTGAGCTTTCTGTGTGATGTCTCTGAGGCAACAACAGGGTCTCTCTGCACCTGTGGTTTCCCGCCATTTCCTGGGGAACGTTCTGAGCTCTGACAGGACCACGGCCTGAGGTGTCAGAGGTTACTTTTTACCTGCATGCTTGCTTCGGCAGCACATTTAAGCAGGTTTGGAACGATACAGAGAAGATTATGCACCTCGGCGCGATAATTTAAACGTATCTTATAAACACTGGATACATTCACAATGTATGTATGTGTTATTGTCTCTGTGTCTGCGTGGGTTTCCTCCCATGTTCCAATGCTGTGCCTTCGATGCCATACACAATATAAACATACACAATATGTTTATACACGACTCTAAATACATTCACAGTATATGTATGTATTGTACTCTCTGGGTCTGCGTGGGTTTCCTCCCACGCTCTCACAGTGCTCTGCACAGTATAAACATGTTCCATATATTTATTGCACATACTTTAAATACCTACACGGTATGTGTATGCTGTCTGCGTGGGGTTCTCCGGGTGTTCCGGTTTCCTCCCACGCTCAAATGGTAATGCACAGCATAAACATGTGCAATAGGTTTATTCACATGTTATAATCCTTACACAATATCTGTGTGCTGTCTGCGTGGGTTTCTTTCCGGGTGTTCCGGTTTCCTCCCACGCTCTAACGGTATGTGCGCCTTTGGCTCTCTGCACAATTTAAACATGTTGCATATGTTTATAACGCATACTATGATACCTACACGCTATGTGTATGCAGTCTGTGTGGGTTTCCTCCGGGTACTCCGGTTCCCTCCCATGCTCCAATTGTATGGGCGCTTTCGGCGCTATGCACAGCCTAAACTTGTGCGATTTTGCTTTTCACATGCTACATACTGTGAGGGGGTTAGCTCGGCAGCGGGTGTGTGTGACCCCCGGGATGGGCTCCCCACACAAAACAGGCCCAGCAAACGGAGGTTGTGGTTTTCAAAATCAAAAAGGTGCGGTTTATTTTCTATTTACAGTGACAAAACACAGCAAAGCAAAAGAAACATAAACAAAATAAATCCTGGTCAACTTGACCTCTGACTAAACATACAGGTTTCCTAACTAACAACTGGGATCAGCCTAGTGCTGTCCTAGTCCCTAAGTCCCTGGTTTTAAATGTCCAAGCAAATAGCCACACAGGCTTTGTCTCACCGCACAAGGGTTCACTCTCCCTAGACAGTCCACACAGGTCTGGTTCCAGGCATGAGCTAACACCTAATGAATCTGGGAGTTCTTATAGAGGCCTAAATGAGCTGACAAGCTTCAGCTGGTCTCATCAACTCCCTGTCTGCACGACGCCCCACACTCTCCCTAGAGGTATAAGTCATCCATGAGCCCACTAGCCTCAGCTGGGCTTATACAACTCTCCACCTAGTTGTATAAGTCGGCGTAAAGCCTGAATCTGGGCGAAATATATCTACCCCCCTGGATGCAACCAGGTGACTTCACCTTCCTGCTGTCACATACCCCCCCCTCTTGTTTTAACCTCGGGGTTGGAACACCAGCAATCAGGCATTCATGTACTCGAGACAAAGCATCCACATTCCCCATTTGAACGCCAGGGCGATGCTTTACTGTGAAGTTGAATTCCTGGAGGGCCAGGAACCACCTATTCACTCTTCTATTTGTTTCCTTGTTTTGAGCCATCCATTTTAACGGAGCGTGATCCGTAACCATGTCAAAGTGCCTACCTAGCAGGTAGTACCGAAGGGAATCTAGAGCCCACTTCACCGCTAAACACTCCTTTTCAACGGTGGCGTAATTTACCTCATGGGACTTCAACTTCCTGCTGAGGTAAATGACTGGGTGCTCTTCCCCGTTCCAGACCTGGGACAATACTGCTCCTAACCCCACATCTGACGCATCACTTTGTACGACAAAGTCTTTAGAGAAGTCGGGTGAGTACAACACTGGCTGGCTACATAAGGCTTGTTTCAAGAATTGGAATGCTGCCTCAGCCTCGGGGGTCCATTTAATCATGACCGACCCTTTCCCCTTCGTCAGGTTGGTTAGGGGCACAGCCTTAGAAGCAAAGTGGGGAATGAATCGCCGATAATACCCAGCGATTCCCAGAAAGGCTCGTACCTGCTTCTTGCTGTTGGGACGTGGCCAACTCTGGATGGCCTCGACTTTGTTGAGTTGGGGTTTTATTACTCCCCTCCCAATGGTGTACCCAAGATATTTGGCCTCCTCCTGCCCAATGGTACACTTCTTGGGGTTAGCCGTAAACCCCGCTTCCCGAACAGAGTCCAGGACTGCTTGCACTTTTGGCAGATGTGAGGCCCAATCTGTGCTATGGACAATTACGTCATCCAGGTAAGCCGCAGCATACTTCCGATGGGGCCTCAGCATCTGGTCCATTTTCCGCTGGAATGTGGCCGGCGCATTCTGTAACCCGAACGGCATTCTTTTATATTGGAACGCCCCGTCTGGGGTTACAAATGCGGTTTTCTCTTTGGCCGACTTGGCCAGGGGGATTTGCCAATACCCTTTTGTGAGGTCAAGAGTCGTCATGTATCGGGCTGTTCCCAGCCGGTCGATCAACTCATCTATACGTGGCATGGGGTAGGTGTCAAATTTTGTAACTTTGTTCAACTGACGAAAATCGTTACAAAATCGCCAGCTCCCATCCGGTTTAGGCACCAACACAATGGGACTAGACCAATCACTTTGGGACTCCTCTATCACCCCTAAGTTCAGCATTTTCTGTACTTCCTCCCGTATTGCCTCCCGTCGGGCCTCTGGGATCCGATAGGGTTTTAACTTCACCCTTTCACCGGGCGGGGTAATGATGTCATGCTCTACCCCAGATGTTTGTCCCGGCAGCTCAGAGAATACCTCCTTGTTGCGAAGCACAAACTCCTTAACCTCCTGTTGTTGGGGTTGTGACAAGGTGGCTGCTATTCCAACCTCAGGAATCACGCAACCAGTTTGAGCTGGTGACCAAGTGTCTGCGACTAGGGACTCTCTATCCCTTCAGGCTTTCAACAGATTAACGTGATAGATCTGTTCGGGCTTTCGCCTTCCTGGTTGTCTGACCTTGTAATTCACTTCGCTCACTTTTTCCATTATCTCATAGGGGCCTTGCCATTTGGCAAGGAATTTACTTTCAACCGTAGGGACAAGTACCAGTATCCTATCCCCCGGGGAAAAGGTACGGGTCTTGGCTCCACGGTTGTACACTCTCTGCTGTGCTAACTGCGCTTGGGCCAAATGTTCCTTCACGATGGGCATTACCTGTGCAATTCGGTCTTGCATCAGGGCGACATGCTCAATCACACTCCTGTGGGGAGAACTCTCACTTTCCCAAGTTTCCTTGGCAATATCCAACAGCCCTCTTGGGTGTCTCCCATACAGTAACTCAAAGGGGGAGAATCCCGTAGAGGATTGGGGCACCTCCCTAATAGCAAACATCAGATAAGGAAGTAGACAGTCCCAATCCTTTCCATCTCTATCCACCACTTTCTTCAACATTTGTTTTAGGGTTTTGTTGAATCTTTCAACCAGCCCATCGGTTTGGGGGTGATACACAGATGTACGTAATTGCGTCACTTTGAACAATTTACACAGCTCCTTCATAACCCGGGACATAAAGGGTGTACCTTGTTCCGTAAGCAGTTCTTTACAAATACCCACCCGGCTAAACACAAGAGATAGCTCTTTGGCTATGGTTTTGGCCGAGGTATTTCGGAGAGGGATCGCTTCTGGATAACGGGTGGCATAGTCCATTATAACTAATATGTACTGGTGCCCCCTAGCGGACTTGATTATAGGCCCTACCAAATCCATGGCGATCCTCTCAAACGGGACCTCAATGATGGGTAGAGGGACCAGCGGGCTACGGAAATGTGGCATCGGGGCCGACCTCTGACACACAGGGCAGGAGGAACAATAATTTTCTATGTCCTTCATCACCCCCGGCCAATAGAATCTCTGTAATACCCTCTCTCGGGTTTTCTCTGTCCCCAGATGACCTCCAAGAATGTGCCCATGGGCCAACTCCAACACCAACTTCCTGTAAGGTTTGGGCACCACAAGCTGCTCAACGGTTTCTTCTGCCCTTTTTGCCACCCGATACAGTAGGTCCTTCTCTACGCTGAAGTATGGGTAAGTGCAGGTATTATCTGGGTTCACTAACTCGCCATCTATTTTCACTACGTTTTCCCGTGCCTTTATTAGGGCGGGGTCTTTCAACTGTTCTGTGGCAAAGTTTTCCCTGTGAACCTCAAGATCAGAAAACTCCAGACGGTAGGTTTTCGTCTGAGGAGGTGGGCTCCTCTCCAGTTTCTTGAGTCTCCCCTTCCAATACTGATAAGGGAAATTCCGGAGAGTCCTCACCACTCTCAGGGGAGTTCTGGCTATCACATTCCTGGTACATAGGGGCACCAGTGGGGGGCTCAGGATCATCCCACAGTTCCCAGAACTTCGGAAAATCCCTTCCCACAATGGCGTCATGCGGTAACTGAGATACTAAGCCCACTGGATGAGAGAGGGTACCTTTGGGGGTCTCGAAACACACTGTAGTCACTGGATACTCTCGGGTGTCCCCATGCACACAAATAACAGCTACCTTGCTATTCCCAAAGACCTCTGTTTTAACTAACTCAGCCTTTATCAGGGTCACAAGGCTACCTGAATCCAGCAATACCACAACATTTCTACCATTAACACACATTTTGCATAAATGTTTCTCAGTTCCTCGAATGGCAGTGCATGCGACTGTCGCACACAGCGACTGACGTCTGCCCGTCAGAAAGTCACACTGCATGGGTTCCTCCACAACCGGGCAATTGGCTGCAATATGTCCCGCTTGCCGGCAGCGGTAGCAAACGATCCTTCTTGCCGCCTCTTGAGCCGCTGATTTCCCAGGCTGTTCTCGCCAAACTTGGGGTAGAGCTCCCACCCTCTCACTCTCTCCACCCTCACCCCTTGGAATCCTCTTATCCGCCCCTGGGGATGGTCTGGTCTTAGGGTGGAAAGTCCGAGTGTCTCTGGAAGAGGCCGTCAGGTTCTCTGTAGCCAAGTATTTCTCCACACGATCCACAAGACCATCGGCCGTCTCTGGGTCTCCATGGCTTACCCACTTTTGGATGGCAGTAGGAAGAGCTCTCAAAAACCGATCCATTACAACACGTTCCACAATCTTTGGTGCGGACAAAGTCTCTGGCTGTAGCCACTTTCTGCTCAGGTGAATGAGATCATACATTTGAGACCTGGGGGGTTTTCCAAGCTGGAAAGTCCAGTTATGCACACCCTGAGCCCGGACAGCCTGGGTGACACCCAGCCTTGCCAAAATTTCAGCTTTTAGCATCACATAGTCTTTTGCTTGGTTAGGCTCTAGGTCATAGTAAGCTTTCTGCGATTCACCAGTTAACAGAGGAGCCACCAGTCCAGCCCACTGCTCCTCAGGCCACTTTTCTCTTTCAGCGGTCCTTTCAAATGTGGTCAAAAATACCTCTGGATCATCCTCTCCAGTCATTTTTGTCAATAAACGACTCACCCCAAAGGACGCGGTATTAGTGGGACGGCTTTCCTCACTGGTCTGCGGACGTTGCTGCATTACTGCTTCCATCTGTTGTTGTAGTCTCTGCTCTTGCTTCTGCAACAGGTCTATGAAGCGGGCCTCAGATTGCTGCTGGGCTTGTTGCTGAGCTTCCAGACTCTGTTGGTGAGCTTGCTGCTGGGCTGCAAGGCTCCTTTGCAAACCTGCATTTGTCTGCTGTTGATTGGCATTTGCTAGAGCCAGCTGTTTCAGTATCTCCTCCATGCTGGCTTAAAAAAAACTGCCTGCATTCTCCACCAACTGTGAGGGGGTTAGCTCGGCAGCGGGTGTGTGTGACCCCCGGGATGGGCTCCCCACACAAAACAGGCCCAGCAAACGGAGGTTGTGGTTTTCAAAATCAAAAAGGTGCGGTTTATTTTCTATTTACAGTGACAAAACACAGCAAAGCAAAAGAAACATAAACAAAATAAATCCTGGTCAACTTGACCTCTGACTAAACATACAGGTTTCCTAACTAACAACTGGGATCAGCCTAGTGCTGTCCTAGTCCCTAAGTCCCTGGTTTTAAATGTCCAAGCAAATAGCCACACAGGCTTTGTCTCACCGCACAGGGGTTCACTCTCCCTAGACAGTCCACACAGGTCTGGTTCCAGGCATGAGCAAACACCTAATGAATCTGGGAGTTCTTATAGAGGCCTAAATGAGCTGACAAGCTTCAGCTGGTCTCATCAACTCCCTGTCTGCACGACGCCCCACACTCTCCCTAGAGGTATGAGTCATCCATGAGCCCACTAGCCTCAGCTGGGCTTATACAACTCTCCACCTAGTTGTATAAGTCGGCGTAAAGCCTGAATCTGGGCGAAATATATCTACCCCCCTGGATGCAACCAGGTGACTTTACCTTCCTGCTGTCACAATACCTACACAGTATGTTTGTGCAGTCTGCGTGGGTTTCCTCAGGGTCCTCCGGTTTCCGCCTGCGCTACAATGACGTGCGTGCCTTTGGTGCCATACACAGTATAAACATACACATTAGGTTTATACACAACACTAACTACATTCACATTATATGTATGCATTGTACTCTCTGGGTCTGCGTGGGTTCCTCCGGGTAATCCGGTTTCCTCCCACGCGCCAACGGTGTGTGCGCCTTCGGCACTATGCACACATAAACATGTTCAATATGTTTATCACACATACTATAGTACCTACAGGTATGTATATGCAGTCTGCGTGGGTTTCATCCGGGTGCTCCGGTTTTCCCCCCCCGCGCTCCAATGGTGTGCGCGCTTTTGGCGCTATGCACAGCATAAACATGTGTAATTTGTTTATTCGCGTGCCAACATCTTACACGGTTGTGTACGCTGTCTGCGTGGCTGGTTTCCGCCCACGCCCCAATGATATGTGGGCCTTCGTCGCTGGCACAGTATAAACGTGTTTAATATGTTTATCCACACATACGAAACTGCGTACACCGTATGTGGTTGTACTATGCTCTTTGTGGCTGAGTGGGTTTCCTCCCACGCTCCAATTGCGCGTTTTGACGCAATACACGTATAAACTATGTATTTGTACAATCAGCACTTATCAATGAAGTAGTTGCTGGATGGAGCATTGTCGTAAGGATCCCTGGTATCAGGGGTACCACTTTCCGGGGGGTCACCTGCCCTTCGGTGGTGATCAGAAGCGATGGCTTGGACTGTGTTCGCCATGCTGAGGTTAGCGTTACGCCCGTTAGTGGCTGAGCCTCTGGCGTTTCTGGAGCTCAATGTCTGGGCAAAAGCCTCTGCTTCATCTATCAGTCGACCAGCAGGTGCACTGCACCTGCTTTAGCCTCTAGGGTCTCTGTGCCCGGGGTGGTTTTGCGCCACCTGTAGAGGCTGAGTTGCTGGTCCACTGACCGAGTTTCTAGGGAGGCTCCGTCAGGTTTGCCTTTCTTTGACCAACAATTGAGGCACCCCGTAAGCCGGGGCTTCCCTTCTCCGATATATTGCGGGGCTTCTTTGGGATTATCATACCCATCCCGCTGCAGGACGGTCCTGTCAGCCATTTGCATTTCAGGGGAAGGGTCCTTTACGTCCGGAGGTGTTTTCCTCTCCTTTACTGGAGGTGGGGCACCGGATGTGGACCTTCTGGCCTCTCGACTCGGTCACAAGGTGTCGAGATTCGTAGCCAGGTCCAGGGATCCCTGGGCAGACGCGTTGGTGGCCCCATGGGGGCAGTATCGCCTGTTGTATGCTTACTCTCCGCTACTGTTGTTGCTTCGCTGAGTAGGGGCCGAGGCCATTCCGGTGGTCCTCATTGCTCCGGAATGGCGACATTGGTACGCCGATCTAGTGCGGCTAGTCGCAGACGTTCCTTCCTACTTTACAGTCCTTGGCTTTAATGGCATGGCTGTTGAAAGCCAGGTGCTGAGGGACCGTGGTCTCTCAGATTCGGTCATCTCGACCATGTTGAGGGCACGGAAATTTTCCTCCAGGAAGATCTATCACAGTACCTGGAAGGCTTACATCGCTATGTGCGAGGAGCTAGATTGGCGTCCACGGACGTATTCCGTTCCCAGGATTTTGCTGTTCTTACAGCGTGGTGGGACCCAAAAAGCTGGCCTTGCGTACCATCAAGGGTCAGATTTCGGCCCGGGCTGTCTTTTTCAATGACTGCTAGCGGGCCATTCCTTGATTAGCACCTTGTGCAGGGGGTTCGCCATGTGATCCCCCCTGTCAAGCCTCCTCTCCCACCTTGGTATCTGAATTTGGGGCTCTTGGTTCTCCAAGAACATCCCTTTGAAAATATCAGAGAGATTCCTCTCTTGACCTTGTCCCAGAAGGTGGCTTCTTAGTGGCCATTACTTCTATTGGACGGGTGTCTGAGTTGGCGGCCTTGTCCTGCAAGTCGCCTTACCTGGTCCTCCATAATGATAAGGCGGTGTTGCGCTCGCGACCGTCTTTCCTTCCAAAGGTGGTCTCGGCCTTTCACCTTAATGAGGACATTGTTCTTCCGTCCTTGTGTCCTCACCCATCGCATCCCAGAGAGTTTGCGCTTCACACATTGGATGTGGTACGAGTCTTACGGGTGTACCTGTCTGTTACTGTTTCCATTCGGAAGTTTGACTCACTGTTTGTGTCTGTCTCAGGTCCAAAACAGGGCCAAGCGGTGTCGTCTGCCACCATTTCTAGGTGGATCAGGCAGAATATAGATGATGCAATCCTTTTTGCGAAACGCGTCGGGAGATTCCACTGCTGCCACTGTTGTACAAGCGTTTGTTTAAACCATCTTGATGTAAGTGTATTTGCCTACATTAAAGTTTGATTTTTAGACGATATTATGCCATGTGCCCTTCTCTTTTCTCCCATATATTTATCTGATCGGCATCCTGGTTTACCACCATTTGAGCCATTTTTTCCATTCACCTCTATTACTATTGCTGAGAGCATTGTCCTGAGGATTTACCTGCATAGGATCAGCGCAGGAGGAGACATACATCTAAAAGCCTGATGTGACCCTTCAAACGTATGTTTGTTTGGGTTCATTTGTTCCGGTAAGCCTTCCACATATTGGTGGTGGTTATCTACACTTCTTTTCCAAGATTGCAGATTCCATACACAACTGTTCAAGAATCGCTTTATTTATTAGAGACTTTTTCACCATTTACATGAATTTTGTCACTTAATTGGACATTATTTTTTATCACACTGGGTGTTTTCATTTTCACTTTTGTTTAGCGCTGCATTTTTTGTTTTTTGTAGGTGGATCAGGCAGACCGTCATACAGGCCTATGCCCTTAAGGGGCGGGCGCCTCCCTTTACGGTTACGGCGCATTCCACCAGGGCAATTGGTGCTTCTTGGGCTTTCCGACATCAAGCGTTGGTTGCACAAGTGTGCAAGGCGGCGACCTGGTCGTCCATTCATACCTTTTCTAAGTTCTATAAGGTTAATGTGGCTGCATCTTTGGATGCTTCCTTTGGCCGCAAGGTGTTGCAGGCCGCTGTTTAGGGTTGCAACTCCTCCGTTGAGGACTCTGCTTGTTTGGAGTGAAGTTTGTTTTTTCCTTTACTACTGCTTTGATACTGTTTTGGGACGTCCCACGTGTTTCAGTATTAGAAGCTGTGTCAGTCCATGGACGATAAGAAAAAATAGGATTTTTGTACTCGCCGTAAAATCAGTTTCTCTGACGTCCATGGACTGACACAGCATCCACCCTTCTTTTAAGGTTTGTACTGCTTTGTTACGAACTGAGGCTGCTGGCTGCAGGTAGGAGGGTTATGTCCGGAGGGACCGCCTCCTGGGCGGGTCTGTTCAACTCTGTTTTTTAGAATGTATGTTGTAACATCTAACATTCTGCCTAGATCTTCTCCTGCGAGCAGGGACATTTACCCACGTGTTTCAGTATTAGAAGCTGTGTCAGTCCATGGACGTCAGAGAAACGGATTTTACGGTGAGTACAAAAATCCTATTTTTTCTGTCAGTAATTTTTCTCCTTTACTGAGGCTGCACTTATGGGCACTGATGAGGAGGCACTAAAATGTGGCATTGATGGGCAGCACTGACTGGCATCACTAATGGGTACTGATTGGTGGGCACTGATTGGTGTCGCTGTATTGTAATCAGGGCACTGATTACATGTCTGGATGTCCCCTGCGAGGAGATGCCGCTGATCGGCTCTCCTCGCCACACACTCTGTCAGTGTGAGGCAATGAGAGCCGATTACCGGCCTCTCCGTGTTTTACATGTGACCAGCTTTGATTGGATACAGCTGATCACATGGTTAAAGAGCCGTGGCCACGGTCGCGCAATGTCCTAGCAACACGGCACGACCCTGCACGAGAGCGGCCGTTCTGGGACATAGTCCTATGATGTCGTCCCAGAACGAGAGCCGCACCGCCCCTCCATGGTTCGACGGTGGGCGGGCGTCAAGCGGCTAAAGCACACACTAATTTTGGTAGCATAATTATTAATGTGGAATGTATGTTCCCTGCCAAAGAGCATTATTTTTTGTCAAGATGGGTAAAGTACTGCTTTAATGTGAACCTAAACTCAAAGTTAATAGTTATAGGGAATATCTAGAAATTCTAAATAGTAACCTTAAGGCCCCTTTCACACGGGGCAGATTCGCTCAGCGAAGTCCGCCAGCTCAGCGGGAGATTGCGCTGTTGATCTCTGCTGAGCCGCCAGATGACAGGTCTGTCTCTGCTCACTATGTAGGGAAGGGAGGGACCTGTCAGAGCTCCGCTGATCTCTAAGATCTAATCCGATCCGCCAAGACGGATAGCAGACATATTGCCATACATCTGTCTTGATCGGGTGTCAGCAGATCATCTCTGCTGACACCCGCCTGCCAATAGGAGTCAATGGGTGGCCCTCTTGGATCTGCCTGAAAAAACGGACAGGCGGATCTGAGTGGGTTTATCGTGTAAAAGGGGACAAAAATGTGTTGTGTGTTTTTTGTTTTTTTTTGCCTTAAATTTCTCCTGAAAAATACCAGTGATTGTTATGGTATGCGAGTGTGTCTAGCTGTATATCTGCAAGGTAAATCTTAGTCACTTTGTGACTACTAATCTCACAAATTTGGAGTGGAATTTGAGGTCTCTATTGTGACGCTTACTGTTCTCCTTGCTGGAGATAAGAGGAGGCAACTCCTGCCTCTTCTAAGATGGCCAACTCCCCACAGGGAAGGCATGTGATAATCCGTAATGGGGAAAAGATGAAATGCAGGATAACCACAGGCAATACTAGTGACTAATCCTTTGCCCTCTCATTGCTTTTCTTGAAGATTTCCCAGTTCAGGTCTGCTTTAAAGCCCAGCTCCTGGCAGATGAAAAATATCCCTTGCAGTGGGGCTGTGCCCACATTACAACGGTTAATAGCTAATTTTGACTAGGGTGGAGGAGAAACAGATTTACTTGATCCTCCACACCCTGGCAGGGATTCGGCAGTGGACTGTTGCTCATTGTCCCCATGTCCAGAGCAGGGCTGCAGGGACTGGTCTAGCTGAGGGGAAGAGTGGGGAATCAGGTTACTATCTCCTTTCATTGTACCTCTAGGCATAAACTAGCAATTAACCCTTGCAGTGCGAATACAGCCCCACTTCAAGTGATATTTTTGGGTATTTGGCCTTTAAGTTTTATACATGTGGTATCGACAGCTTTCTAGAGGTGCCTAGTATACATTTGTAAGACCCCTTTCAAACTGAGGCGTTTTTTCAGACGCTTTTGGGCTAAAAATAGCGCCTGAAAAACGCCTCCCGAGTGCTTTCACACTGGGGCGGTGCGCTTGTAGGACGTTGGAAAAAGTCCTGCAAGCAGCATTTTTCGGGCAGTGGAGGAGTGGCGTATACACCGCCCTTGCCATTGGAATCAATGGGCACCGCTGCCGAAGCGCCTGCAAAGCGCTTTGGCAGCGACGATTTGCGGGCGCTTTTAACCCTTTATTCAGCTGCTAGCTTTTAACCCTTTATTCAGTAAAGCGCCGCTAACATTAGTGGTGCTTTATCGCTAACGCTTTATCGGACCCCCCTCTGGTACAGCGAGCGGTCAGGATCGCTCTGGGAGCTATCCGTGATGAGGGGGCGGCCATTGGTTTCTGGCCACCCTCTCGCGATCGCTCCTGGCGAATCAAATGCTTCCTCTGCCTGTGTAATGTTAACACAGGCAGAGAGGAAGTAGCAGGAAGTGATGTCATCTCTCCTGCGGCGCCCACATATACCGGAGCGCAGTGGAGAGAAGACATCAGGTTAGTGCACAAGCAGTACACTGACACCAGGACACATAGGCACACGATCACCCCCCAGCCCCCAGTCACAGTGTCACCGATTGCAGTGATCATTTATTTACTGATCACTGCAATCAGTGACATTTGTAACTGTAAAAGTGTCAGGGCAGTTAGTGTTAGGTCCCTTAGGTCCAGGGTAGCCCCCCAACCCCCCCTATTAAAGGTTTAACCCCTTGATCACCCCCCAGGTAACCCTTTCAGCCCCTAGCACCACCATTAGTGTTGGTGATGCCGCTAGGTAGTCAGTTATTTTTTTTAGGTTCGCCGCCAGGTTTTTATAGCGTCAGGTACCCCCATATATTACCTAATAAAGGTTTTAACCCCCTGATTGCCCCTAGTTAACCCTTTCATCAGTGATCACCGTATAAGTGTTATGGGTGACGCTGGTTAGTTTGCTTTTTATAGTGTCAGGGCACCCGCCGTATATAATCCAATAAAGGTTTAACCCCCTGATCGCCCGGCGGGTGATATCAATTAGGTTTTAGCATCAGAGAGGGTCTGCGTCGCCCCAGGCAGCGTCAGGTTAGTGCCAGTAGTGCTAACACCCACGCGTGAAGCATACACCTCCCTTAGTGGTATAGTATCTGATCAGATCTATACTAGCCTCCCCAGCGGTTTAGGGTTCCCAAAAACGCAGTGTTAGCAGGATCAGCCCAGATACCTGCTAGCACCTGCGTTTTGCCCCTCCGTCCAGCCCAGGCCACCCAAGTGCAGTAATCGATCGATCACTGTCACTTACAAAACACAACACACATAACTGCAGCATTCGCAGAGACTGGCCTGATCCCTGCGACTCCAGTGCTGTAGGAGGTGATTTCACCACCACAGTTAAAAAAAAGAGAATATATGCCGACGCATGGGGGCAGCAGGGGCGGAGGAACGATTTTGCTCCCAATGCCTCGTACATACGGTCGAAATTCCGACGGAGGCTTGCCCGTGGAAAAGTCAGACCCGTGTGTACGCGGCATAACTTTTGCGGGATGATGCCCCATGCTTCGGCATATATAAATGGTGCATGTATGCCCATCATTAGAAGTGGGTGAATAAAGGGAGGTATTCCAATGGTGGGCATACCCACCGATCAATCTCTTTTTCTTTCTCGTACATCACGGGACACAGAGCGACAGTCATTACTAATGGGTTATATAGTTACCGTCAGGTGCTGGCACTGGCAACTTCCAAAACCGGAAGTACCCTCCCCTATATAAGCCCCTCCCATCCGGGAGCACCTCAGTTTTTTGCCAGTGTCTAAGGTGTTGGCCAAGAAGAAACATGTGTTTTTCACTGAGCTTGCGTACAGGTTCTTTTGGGCCTCAGTAAGCTATTCCGGATCCGACCAAAAAAGCTTCATAGCTAAACGGTCGGTACCCGGGCCTTGCAGAGAAGAGCAAGGTTCTGCCTGTAATGCTTCTCTTAGGAGAGCTGGACCCTGGGATCCAGAGCTCTGGTCATACCCACGACCAAGATGTTTTCTGTGCAGGGTGCTATACAGGTCCAGGGGAGTGGAATCCTTGGGAACCCGGTCCCTGAAGGTTTGATTACAATGCCTGCCGTGATAGGTGAAGTTTGGGCTTTTGTGGACCAAACAAAGTCCTGCGGCGGGGAACAGGTAAGTGGGGGCCCCCAGGAACTTGGTTCTATTGGGGGACCCCCAAGCCTAATTTGTCTTTCTGTCTGTTACCTAACGGTATTCCCGCTAATATCTGTGCATGCCTGTAACTACTAAAAAAATGTAATAATTTTTAATGGTGGTCAAGAAAAAAAAAAAAAAAAAAGAATGTTTTTTTATATATGTTTAGTATATTAAACTGCGGTACCTGTGTTTGTCCACTAGAGGCCGCTGTGGAATGTTTTTCTTGTCATATGGACTAGTTTCTTCTCAGAGAGCAAAGTCCAGGCAGCTGGTGAGTTCTCCTACAGGAAACTGTTTCCTCTGCCATGTTGCAGTGTTCGTCTATCCCCCGGCCTGCGGCAAAGGGGGCCCTGGCTCCTGTCCCTGGTTTCCATGTTTGAAAATTAGCGCCGAGGCGCACGTGGCCGCGCGCGTGCGCGTGCACGCGCCTCTATATATAGAGGTGGCCGGAAAAAGGGGCGTGGCCTGGGGGATGACGCTCTGTGCGCGCCGCAGCGCTTCTGCGCATGTGCGGGCGTCCCAGCAGGTTTTAAAAAGCCACATTATTGCAGTAAGCTGGCTATGAAGTACAGAGACAGAGCTGACAACATTTAAAGGCATACAGCAAGCGGTTGATACAGGCATCCCCTAGAAAGGCACATTAGTAGACACCAACTGTTTATTATAGCAGCATTTATGCTAGACTATTATCAGTAACTGGTGTATTTTCGGCTGGAATACCTCAGCTTTGTGGCTTAGGAATATGCCGTCTAAAAACTCCGGGACTAGAAATTCCAGGAGGAATAGGGGGTCTCCATCGGGCTCTGAGGATCTTGGGCATGCTTTGGCTGCACCAGTCTCCCCTGAAGAATCAGAGGTTAGTGACCGTAGGGCACCCCCAGGAGTACCTGGTACTGTGGCTGTCCCCAGTTCACCTGCTCCTGTGTATGTAACAGAGGAGGTTTTTTCCTCAGCTCTGGGAGGGCTGGAAGAGAGATTGTCAGCACTAATTGCTGCTTCCCTGTCACAGGAGAAAAGCGCTCGATCTCCGTCTCCTCCCTCAGAGTGCCTGTTAACAGAGCAACAGTCCCATACAGAGGTCGACCTACCTGAGGGGGATCAGGATGAGGTTGATTCGGTTGTAGAGGAATCAACAGTGGAGGAGCCGTTCTCAGCATCACATGCTGAGAGGTTATGGGTTCAGTCCCTGACTAATATGGTCCGATCAGCATTTAAAATGCCACTTGCGGAGCCATCCTCCTCTTCTGTCTCCTCGTTGGGGTCGCTAAAAGCTCCCCAGACTGTTTGTTCTTTCCCGATCCATCCTTTATTGGAGGGGCTCATTTACCAGGATTGGGAGCATCCTGACAAAATATTTACTCCCCCCAAGAGATTTCCGGTGGTCTATCCTATGGAGGATAAGTTCGTCAGAAAATGGAAGGTCCCTACAGTGGACGCAGCCATCTCTTGTGTGAATAAATCACTGACATGTCCGGTGGAAAATGTCCAAATGTTCAAGGACCCAATAGATAAAAAATTGGAGTCCTTATTGAAATCTGCTTTTTCTACAGCAGGATTGGTGACACAACCAGCAGTGGCAGCTATAGGGGTCTGCCAAGCAGTGAAGGATCAGTTGAAACAGGTCTTAAGGGACGTGCCAGATCAGCAGGCTCTTGCTCTAGCTGATCTACTTAGAGCCTTATGCTTTGCGGTGGACGCTATAAAGGATTCAATCCATCAGGCCTCCCGCCTTACGCTGTCTGTAGTACATATGCGCAGGCTTCTATGGCTCAAAAACTGGTCTGCTGAAGCTCCCTGTAAAAAATTGCTGGTCAGCTTCCCATTTCATGGGGAGCGTTTATTCGGGGAAGACCTGGACAAGTATATCCAGAGAATTTCCAGCGGTAAAAGTACACTCTTGCCGGTCAAAAATAGAGTTAGAGGTCCCTCTTTTAAGAGGCCGGCTTCTCCAGTCCCTAGGACATCGGCTGTGAAACAGTTCCGACGGCCTCCCCGGTCAAATCCCGGAGGTAAAAATCAGGGACAGTTGCAGGGTAACAAGAAGCCCTGGAGCAGGAGAGGTACAAAACCTCCCCCAAAGTCAAATGCATGAAGGGTTGCCCCCACCCAATCGGGTGGGGGGAAGACTTCAGTTGTTCACAGAGACCTGGCGGGACACGATCCGAGACAGATGGGTGCTCTCCGCAGTAAATCTGGGATACAAATTGGAGTTAAAAAACTCCCCTCCTTCCCGCTTTATAAGGTCGAACGTGCCAAGGGATCCCCAGAAGAGAGGATCCCTCCTGTTGGCACTGGAACAATTATTGCTTCAAGCAGTAATTATAGAGGTCCCCCTGGAAGAATGGGGGTTCGGGTTTTACTCAAACCTCTTTACAGTTCCGAAGCCAAACGGGGACGTGAGGCCCATATTAAATCTAAAAGGGCTAAACAAATTCCTGCATATCAGGACTTTCCGGATGGAGTCGATCCGATCGGTAGCCACTGCCCTACAAGGGGAGGAATGGTTAGCCTCGATCGACATCAAAGATGCGTATTTGCACATCCCCATCTTTCCAGCCCACCAAAAATTTCTACGCTTTGCGATAGAAGGGCGCCATTTTCAGTTCAGAGCCTTACCCTTCGGTCTGGCCACAGCACCAAGAGTGTTCACAAAAATTCTGGCCCCATTATTGGCCAATCTAAGAACACGAGGTGTAACGATAATGGCATATCTAGACGACTTGTTGCTGATAGACCACTCAGTGGAAAAACTAGAAGTGGTTGTTCACGAGACAATCAAGTATCTGGAATATCACGGTTGGATTATCAACCGAGACAAGTCAGCCCTAGAACCAGTCAAAAGTCTGGAATACCTGGGGCTAAGGCTGGATTCAGACCAGAGAAAAATTTTCTTGCCTCGAGAAAAGGGGTCGTCTTTGAGAGATTTGATCCACTTAGTGGGTTCAAAAAGACAGCCATCCATACGCCTGTGCATGAGGCTGCTGGGAAAAATGGTGGCATCATTCGAAGCAGTACCCTACGGTCAATTCCATTCAAGGAAGTTGCAAAGGGCCATACTGTCAGCCTGGAACAAAAAAGTTCAGGCTCTGGACGTACCAATGTCCTTGTCCCCTTCCGTTCGCAGAAGCCTCCGTTGGTGGTTGGTTCCCCGGAATCTGGAAAGAGGGAAATCCTTCAGTCCGATTTCCTGGAAGGTGGTCACTACAGATGCCAGCCTTTTAGGCTGGGGAGCAGTACTGGAGCAATGGTCTCTCCAGGGCAGATGGTCGGATGCGGAAAAGGCCCTGCCCATCAATCTCTTAGAGATACGAGCAGCCCGGTATGCCCTAGTAGCATGGACATCCAAACTCCAAGGGTCCCCTGTCAGAGTTCAGTCAGACAATGCCACAGCAGTGGCATATATCAATCGTCAGGGGGGCACCAGGAGTCGTGCAGCCCAAAGGGAAGTAAATTACATCCTGAGATGGGCAGAAAGATATGTCCCAGCCATATCTGCGGTATTCATTCCAGGGGTGGAGAATTGGAAGGCGGACTTTCTAAGTCGCCAACAATTATGCCCAGGGGAATGGTCCCTTCATCCCGAGGTTTTCCGGACAATATGTCAGCGGTGGGGAACACCGGATGTAGATCTGCTAGCATCCAGGTTCAACACGAAAGTGGACAGGTTTGTCTCTTGGACAAGGGATCCCCTAGCGTGCGGCTCGGATGCCCTAGTGTTCCCTTGGGATCAGTTCAAGCTGATATATGCATTCCCACCGCCACAATTGTTACCTCGATTACTCCGCAGAATCAGGGTAGAAAAGAAACCAGTGATTCTGGTGGCTCCAGCGTGGCCCCGAAGAGCATGGTACGCGGAGATCGTAAAAATGTCTGTGGGGAGTCCTTGGACCCTCCCACATCGTCCGGACCTGCTTTCGCAGGGACCGATATACCACCCTTCCTTACCAGCCCTAGGTTTGACGGCCTGGCTATTGAAGCCCACATTCTAAAAAAGAGAGGGCTCTCTAATGCTGTGGTGTCTACCATGATCAATGCCAGGAAACCGGTATCCAGGCAGATCTACTATAGAATCTGGAAGGCGTACATCGCCTGGTGTGAAGCCAAGAAATGGCATCCACGTAAATACGTAATAGGTAGAATTCTGGACTTCCTACAATGGGCTGTAGATAGGAAGCTTGCCTTGAGTACTATCAAAGGTCAGATTTCGGCCTTGTCAATATTTTTTCAAAGGCCCTTGGCTTCGCATTCACTAGTCAAAGCCTTTATACAAGGAGTGATGCGTATTAGTCCTCCGGTTAATATTCCCATATGTCCATGGGATCTAAACTTGGTTCTGTCGGTTCTACAGAAACAACCATTTGAACCATTACAGCATATTTCCTTAGTGCTTCTCACCAGGAAATTGATTTTTCTAGTAGCCATTTGTTCGGCTAAAAGAGTATCGGAATTAGCAGCTATGTCCTGTAAGGAGCCATATCTGGTTATCCATAAGGACAGAGTAGTGTTACGTCCTCATCCAGCCTTTCTTCCTAAGGTGGTATCGAGTTTTCATTTGAACCAAGATGTGGTTCTTCCTTCTTTTTTCCCCAAGCCTACTTCGGTAGAGGAAAAATTATTGCATTCTTTGGATGTAGTAAGAGCAGTTAAAGCTTATCTAAAAGCCACTGCTCAGATTCGCAGAACGGATACTTTGTTTATTCTGCCGGAAGGCCCCAGAAAGGGTCAGGCAGCGTCAAAATCTACTTTAGCCAAGTGGATTCGACAGGTCATAATACAAGCCTATAGCTTGAGAAGTAGACCGCCTCCGTTCAAAGTTAGGGCGCACTCCACGAGAGCAGTTGGAACTTCATGGGCAGTGCATCACCAGGCCTCCCTGGCTCAAGTCTGTAAGGCCGCAACATGGTCTTCAGTACACACGTTTACTAGGTTCTACCAGGTGGACGTTAGAAGTCAGGAGGATGTCGCCTTTGGGCGCAGTGTGTTGCAGGCCGCAAAAGATCCTCATGTCTGATAGCGCTCAGCTTATATATGGTGTATCCCCCCCCCTCATTTGGCATTGCTTTAGGACATCCCATTAGTAATGACTATGTCGCTCTGTGTCCCGTGATGTACGAGAAAGAAAATAGGATTTTTATAACAGCTTACCTGTAAAATCCTTTTCTTGGAGTACATCACGGGACACAGAGCTCCCGCCCCTCTTTGGGGACACTTATTGCTTTGCTACAAAACTGAGGTGCTCCCGGATGGGAGGGGCTTATATAGGGGAGGGTACTTCCGGTTTTGGAAGTTGCCAGTGCCAGCACCTGACGGTAACTATATAACCCATTAGTAATGACTATGTCGCTCTGTGTCCCGTGATGTACTCCAAGAAAAGGATTTTACAGGTAAGCTGTTATAAAAATCCTATTTTTTCGTTCAGCCAACAGGCTGCATGAAAAAAAAAATTACAATACATGTCCAACAAGGGCCAGCAACGTACTGGTATATGAATGGTTATACCAGAATGATGCCTGCGGGTTTTGGGTATCATCTTGGTATCATTCTTTTCAGCCAGCGGCCGGCTTTCATGTAAAAGCAATTCTAGCGGCTAATTAGTCTCTGGACTGCTTTTACAAGCAGTGGGAGGGAATGTCCCCCTACCGGATATAAAAAGCGCCATTGGGAAAGCATTTTATCACACCGATCTTGGTGTGGTCAGATGCTTTGAGGGCAGAGGAAAGATCTAGGGTCTAATAGACCCCATTTTTTTCAAAAAAGAGTACCTGTCACTACCTATTGCTATCATAGGGGATATTTACATTCCCTGAGATAACAATAAAAAATAATAAAAAAAAAAAAAATATGGAAGGAACAGTTTAAAAAAAAAAAAAAAAGGGAAATTAATAATAAAAAAAAAAAAAGGCACCCCTGTCCCGCCCTGCTCTTGCGCAAAGGCGAACGCAAGCGTTGGTCTAGCGTCATATGTAAACAGCAATTGCATCATGCATGTGAGGTATCACTGCTAAGGTCAGATCGAGGGCAGTAATTTTAGCAGTAGACCTCCTCTGTAAATCTAATGTGGTAACCTGTAAAGGCTTTTAAAAATGTATGTAGTTGGTCGCCACTGCGCGTTTGTGCGAAATTTTAAAGCATGTCGTGTTTGGTATCCATGTACTCGGCCTAAGATCATCTTTTTTATTTCATCAAACATTTGGGCAATATAGTGTGTTTTAGTGCACTAAAATTAAAAAAAGTGTGTTTTTCCCCCCAAAAAAATGCGTTTGAAAAATCGCTGCGCAAATACTGTGTGTCAAAAAAAAAATTCAACGCCCACCATTTTAATCTCTAGGGCCTTTGCTTTAAAAAAATATATAATGTTTGGGGGTTCAACGTAATATTCTTGCAAAAAAAATAAATGTTTTCATGTAAACAAAAAGTGTCAAAAAGGGCTTTGTCTTCAAGTGGTTAGAAGAGTGGATGTAAGCTTCCTAATGTTGTGTATAAAATGCCAGAACAGTTCAAAACCCCCCCAAATGACCCCATTTTGGAAAGTAGACACCCCAAGCTATATACTGAGAGGCATGTCGAGTCCATGGAATATTTTATATGTTCACACAAGTTGCGGAAAAAAGACAATTTATTTTTTTATTTTTTATTTTTTTGCACAAAGTTGTCACTAAATGATATATTGCTCAAACATGCCATGGGCATATGTGGAATTACACCCCAAAATACATTCTGTTGCTTCTCCTGTGTACGGGGATACCACATGTATGAGACATTTTGGGAGCCTAGCCGCGTACAGGACCCCAAAAACCAAGCACCGCCTTCAGGCTTTCTAAGGGTGTAAATTTTTTATTTCACTCCTCACTGCCTATCGCAGTTTCGGAGGCCATGGAATGCCCAGATGGCACAAAACCCCCCCAAATGACCCCATTTTGGAAAGTAGACGCCCCAAGCTATTTGCTGAGAGGTATTGTGAGTATTTTGCAGATCTCACTTTTTGTCACAAAGTTTTGAAAATTGAAAAAAGAAAAAAATATATATTATTTTCTTTCTTCATTTTTAAAAACAAATGAGAGCTGTAAAATACTCACCATGCCTCTCAGCAAATAGCTTGGGGTGTCTACTTTCCAAAATGGGGTAATTTGGGGGAGTTTTGTGCTATCTTGGCATTTTATGGCCTTCGAAACTCTGATAGGGTAGTGAGGAGTGAAATCAAAGATTTGCGCCCTTAGAAATCCTGAAGGCAGTGCTTGGTTTTCGGGGTCCCGTACGTGGCTAGGCTCCTAAAGTCCCACACATGTGGTATCCCCGTACTCAGGAGATGCAGCAGAATGGATTTTGGGGTGCAATTCCACATATAACCATGGCATGTGTGAGCAATATATCATTTGGTGACAACTTTTTGTAATTTTTTTTTTTTGTCATTGTTCAATCACTTGGGACAAAAAAATAAAAAATATTCAATGGGCTCAACATGCCTCTCAGCAATTTCCTTGGGATGTCTACTTTCCAAAATGGGGTCATTTGGGGGGTTTTGTACTGCCCTGCCATTTTAGCACCTCAAGAAATGAGATAGGCAGTCATAAATTAAAAGCTGTGTAAATTCCAGAAAATGTACCCTAGTTTGTAGACCCTATAACTTTTGCGCAAACCAATAAATATACGCTTATTGACTTTTTTTTTTTTACTAAAGACATGTGGCTGAATATATTTTGGCCTAAATGTATGACTAAAATTTAGTTTATTCGATTTTTCTTATAATAAAAAGTAGAAAATATCATTTTTTTTAAAAATTTCAGTCTTTTTCTGTTTTATATCGCAAAAAAAAATCGCAGAGGCAATCAAATACCATTAAAAGAAAGCTCTATTTGTGGGAAGAAAAGGACGCAAATTTTGTTTGGGTACAACATTGCATGTCCGCACAATTTCCAGTTAAAGCAGCGCAGTGCCAAATTGTGAAATCACCTCTGGTCATTATGGTCCCTATTGGTCCGGTCCTTAAGTGGTTAATAGAGAAGTCTGTTTGTTTTTGTTTTTTTATATATTCATACTTACCTCGGTGGATGCAGCATCAGGCTGATACTGCAGATGTCCCCCGGCATCTCTGCACTGAGAACCGAGCCACTGAACACCGCCGATGGCTCGGTTCTCGCTCCTCCCCGAGCAGAGCAACGCTGACTGTCAGTCAGCATGGCTTCTGCTCTACTTCTCAGCGCTCATTGGAGCGCTGAGCAGTGGAGGGGTGGGGAGAGGCTGTCTCAGCAGTGATGACGCGCTGCCCCGACTGATGGCAGTGACATCAGCGGAGAGCGAACTTCAGACCGCTCTCCGCTGAAAACGGGTCACAGGAGTGCAAAACGAATTGCACTCCTGTGACCCTTAGGAGAAGCCCGGCCTAAAAATCTTAGGCTGGACTTCTCCTTTTAACAATTTGATATAGTGACAGGTAAACATGTAAAGGTTCCTGTGTTTTCACCTTAATGCATCCTACTAGGGCTGTTACTGATTAAAATTTTTGTGTTAGATTAATCAATTTTTTTTTAATCGACTAATTTCGATTAATTATAACGCACATAGATCCAACTACTTTTAGCTGATCTCCTTGCAGGCCGATTCCCAGTGCAGCTACCAACCACTGGAAAAATTGATAGCAGGATGCAAAAAACACACAAAGGCAGGGCTCGATGAAAATAGCATTAAAACTTTTATAGTCTTCAAGTAGGTAACAAAATAAATATTGCACTGGAGATAAAATTGATGTAGCTACATAAACTGTAAAAAAAATGCTGAATCCAGATGAGGAGGGGCTAACATCAGTCTGTCGGCATGTAGATGTCCCGTGAAGGGAACTATCACAACTCCCAGTGGATGGCTGTAGAATCCCAGGTTGATAGAGGGAAGTGATAGAGGGAAGTGTAACAGCCCTTGCGTGTGGCAGATAGTAAGGTCCC
Organism: Rana muscosa; assembly: GCA_029206835.1. Classification (NCBI taxonomy): domain Eukaryota; kingdom Metazoa; phylum Chordata; class Amphibia; order Anura; family Ranidae; genus Rana; species Rana muscosa. The sequence goes on along the minus strand of CM055126.1, from coordinate 161,769,311 downwards.
GCCGGCATGCAGATATGAAGGCACAGCAAAGGATCCCTTCAGATAGACACGGCAAGCCCCGCCGGTGTCCGTGACGTCACCGGATCTCCCTGAAGGCCCGGAAGCCGGGGGAGAGGTGCGTACCAATCAAAAGAATTTTGATCGAACAAAACAATCGATTAATCGAGGAATTAATAGTTAATTTCCACAGCCCTACATCCTACGCATTAAGGTGAAAAAACGCCTTGCTGTCACGGGCCCCCCGTTTTACTTACCTGAGCCCGTTCACCTGCTCTGCGTGTCCCCCGGCGTCCTCTTCTCCACGGAGTCTCGGCGTTGATTGGATAGATAGCAGCGCAGCCATTGGCTGCCATTGCTGTCAATCAAATCCAATGACGCGGCCCCCGGGGGGCCAGGACTGAGTCATACACTCGACGTCCATGGACGCTGACTGTATCACACAGGAGCACGCCCGCAAGCAAACCGCCTTCCCAGAGGGGGTTAGCTATTGCGGGGAGTAGCCGATACAGCCGCCAAGGGACCCCAGAACAGCAAGATCGGGGCCACTCTGTGCAAAACTAACTGCACAGTGGAGGGAAGTATAACATGTTTGTTATTTAAAAATAAAATAAAAAATAAACCTTTACAACCCCTTTAAGCAAACAGACTATGGTCTAGCCATTTCTTGTTGACCATTTTTATTTCAGGGTACCCATTGTTGGTGCTGTATAATAAAACCATGTTTAATGTTTTATAGGTCAATGGAAAAACATTTCCACAGGCTAAATTGTTGTTGGGTCAGATGGGAGCACTTCATCCAGCAAACAGAATTGCAGCTTATATTACACACAGACTGCGACCTAATCTGCTTTATTTGTCTAAAGAAGCCAGTGCCAAAGCAGCTGCTAATAATGCTGGGTCAGAATTTTCGACAGCAAATGAAAATTTGAATGTCACCACAGATGGACAGAAAAATACTGTTGCTTCACCACAGAGTGAGACTGGTATGTATAAAAAGGAATTCAAACTTTTGTCAGTTTTTGTAATGAAATAGTTAAGTTCTGTTTACTAATTTAGCATTTCTTTCTTTATATGTAGTGTTGCATCTACTCAGCACGTGAAGCTTTAAAATGTCTTCAGTCTTCTTAGTTCATTTGTTGTAAAAGACTGTCAGAAGAGCACAGTAGTGCAAAGCAATGACTCTCACCTAATAAGTTAGCAGAGTCCAAGGCTTCAGTTTAGATCAGGGGTCTCCAAACTGTGGCCCTTTGCTAGCCTTCACCCGGCCCTGGGGCAGTATTGCTCCCAACAACATGAGGCACTATTCCTCCCAATGACACCAACAATGGGGCACTATTTCTTCCACTAATAGCAATGATGAAGCACTATTCCTCCTCCTACTGCCCACCAGCACTGGGGCCGTGTTTATTCTGACTGATGCTCGGCCCTGGGGCATTTTATAGCCCCACTGGTCAGAATCCAGCTCCCTGAAGTCTGAAAGACAGTAAACTGGCCCTTTGCTTGAAAAGTATGGAGACCCCTGGTTTAGATGAAGGGAGTCTACAGGCAGGAAGCTTCTTCAGAGCTGCCTCTTTAGCTAACCCATGATGTTTTAAAAATAATTTGTCATGTACTAAATGTTAATTTGTAAACAAAGATTTGTATACATGTAGTTTAAAAATAAAAATCATTAGTTTAAAAACATGTGCATTGTAATGAATACAACTGGCAGCAAGCCATTTTAGTTTCACTTCTATAAATTTTTTGTTTTCCTTTCAATTCAATGGGGTGGGGGTGAATTTGCTAAAGGCAAATAGACTGTGCACTTTACATGTGCAGATGCCTTAATTTTTCTTAGTAAATGTGGCGAAGCTTCGCTTTGTGAAGAATACCCAGTCAGATGCAAGGAAAAAAAAACAGCATTTTGCTTGCTCATGATTGGATTATAGAAATTAGCAGAGCTTTACCACATATTTTACTAAGCTTTGGGGAAAATTAGTGCACCTGCAAAGTGCAGTCTTTTTGCTTTTAGTAAATCCACCCCACTGAGTTTTTAGCACATAATGTTCTTCTTCTTTTAGAAGCCCCTATTAGCTTAACTTGGTTGTAAACCTATGAAATTAAAAGAACACCCACCTCAATCCAAAGCATTGAGTGTGATTTCATTCACCTCTCTCGTCCCTCTGCTATCTGCATTAGTAGCTTCTGACAGGTTATCCGGACACCCTAGAACAGGGATATGCAATTAGCGGACCTCCAGCTGTTGCAAAACTACAAGTCCCATCATGCCTCTGCCTCTGGGTGTCATGCTTGCTGCTGTCAGAGTCTCGCTATGCCTCATGGGACTTGTAGTTTGGCAACAGCTGGAGGTCCGCTAATTGCATATCCCTGCCCTAGAACAATGCTGGTGAACCTTGGCACCCCAGATGATTTGGAAGTACAATTCCCATGATGCGCAACTACACGGCAGAGTGCATGAGCATCATGGGAATTGTAGTTCCAAAACATCTGGGGTGCCAAGGCTCGCCATCATTGCCCTAGAATCTCAGGAGACAGCCCCGTCCCCCTCTAGCACACAGCAGGGGATTGCCAGCCTCAGTTGTGCATGTTTTCCTATGAGACTGTGTGGAATGGAGTATGTCCTTTCCCTCCACTTAGGCCTCAGATTTCGCCACTTACCTCCCTGCTCTACGATGTTACATAGTAAGTCATGTTGCAAAAAGCCACAAGTCCATCTAGTTCAACCAAAAAAAAAATACTGTCTGTGACACCAGACTAAGGAGCTGGGAAAAAGCTTTTGTTTTAGGAAGCTGTAAAAAAGAGGGCTGCAAATAAACAGGTACAACATATGTAATATGATTTGTTTAATATCTGTGTCATCTAAGCTTCATCACTTTAGTGGGTATATGTAAGGGTTTACAACCATTTTAATAAACGTACCTTAGCTAGCAAAACGTGTTTTAAAGTAGGACACTAGTTGGAAACAAAAATTTGCAAACAGGTCGAGTTTTTTTGGTAGAAAAGAGGTGCAAGCCAAAAGACCTTTACCTGTCCGCAAATACACTTTTGTTACTGACTGTGGTGCATTATGCAGTGTACAATCATGGGCCTAGTTCTGGCACCTGTAGGATGCTAGGAATGGTGCTGGGATAATGTAGCTTCTGAGCATATGCATAAGAAGGTACATCATCAGTGATCAAAGCAAAGAGACGCTGGACACAGAAGAAGATGGCAGTGGTGGAGACTCCAACCTTGCATTACGGGAGGAGAGCAGACCTAGAGGTAAGTGTGCTGTCGTATGCAAGCAAGCTTTGCAGACTTGCATAATCTGGTAAATAATCCTGTGGCCTCCACAAACATAAGGTTCCACTTTAAGATGAAAACTTCCTCAGTCCTTTTAAAAGAACAGTAGACTGACGCTGTCATACGGCTGTCTTAAACAAATTCTTCCTTGGGAGGGTACTAATTAACAAATGTTCTACTTTGCAGTTTTACCATCTACACCCAGTGGTGTCTTCACTCAGGTTGTCACGGGTGAAGATGGAAGTCTAGAAAAGGAAAATCCTGAAGTCAGATCACCTGAACCCAGTGCTGTGGAGTTGCCAAAGATACATATGCAGTCTTCTCCACTAGTACTTATATCTTCTCCAGTATCATCAAGCAGTGCGGTTACAGTTGTCTCATCTTCTTCTGTGAACATGGTATCAACTACACCGTCATTGTTGTCTGGTGCTGCTTCACCCATTAAAAACCAAGCTGCCTCTTTATCTACACCCCTAATACAAGCAACTAAACTAGTAACAGAAGACTCCTCTCTCCCTGTAACTGCAACTTTATCAAATGACACCACCAGCACAGTTAGTTTAACATCGGGTCCTTCTCCTCAGTGTGTGTCAATACCACCTCCAGCTTTAACCAGAGCTCCTTGTCCACCTGTGACTTCAACTGTCCATCCACAAGCCTATCCATGTACTAATAAAACTCTTGCTGCTTCAGTGGCTTCAAGTTTGGTCGCTTCAGCCAATCTGCCAACAATTGGGTTGGTTGGTTCCCCAACCGGAAGACCTACAGTGACACTAAGAACAGGTAGGATATTTGTATAGTCTTGTGTGAGCTGCATATAACTACACACAAATTTCTGTGTTGTAAATACAGTAACTTCAATGCTGGAACTACCAAACGTAAAGAAAAGCAGTCAGTTATAGAAACATGTAGAAAATGCTAATATTATTGAAGATCAAAATTTAAAGGTTTTGAAAAAGTTATGGCTTGTTTAAGATGTACGTTTTTAAAGCTAATATCTGGCCAAACGCCTCACCATCTCTGCACATTAACAGGCCCCCTTACCCCACCACTTCCTATTTGCTAGGTACAATTTTAAAAGCATTTACTGTAAATGCTGGATTTATTATCTGAATCCAAGGTCCTGTGACAGGCTGGGCCTGAAGTCTTCTTTCTTCTAGACTGCAGTGTGCGAGGGTCCTTCTTCGAGTGTCCACACCTTTTCCTGATGATGTGGATGTTTATCATTGGCCTCTGTCCTTTTGGAGGGGTCCTCACAGAGACATGAAGACTTAAAAAAATGGTTTACACGTTTGTCAATACCCTGTGTATAAATGGCATTTAAAGTAGAACTAGCGTTGTGCCCGTCTGCAGCGTCTCTACCTCTCCTTACTCTTCCTGGTCTCACCAGCTTTGCTGCGGCAGCAAGAGAAATTGGCTCCCGCTGCTGTCAAAGCCAGTGACGAGGGAGCTTGAGGTGGGGCCAAGACAGACGAGGCTCAGGAGCAAGACTGCACGAGTGCCGCCATGGAAAGCAGCTTCCTATGGGGGCACTCGCCAGAGAGGTGGAGCCAAAAATGCCAGGGGATCCAAAAGTAGGTTCAGGCCACTCTGTGTAATTCTATTGCACAGAGTAGGTAAGTATAAACCTGGTTTTTTTTTTTTGTTTTTTTTTATATTGCATTTACAATCACTTTAACTGCACCTATAGCATTTATGGTGTGTTAGTGAAGCATTTATAAAGTGTTAAGTGGGCACTTGGGAAGGGACAGTGGAAGTTCATGTATCCCAGAATGCACTGGGAAATAGAGAACTAGGACAGAGCAGCTGTCGCCACTTCATGTTAGTGCTGAGCAGCCGTGTGGTAACACCATTTGCTTCTGTGTGCAGGCAAAAGCTTCAAGCCAGCCAACTATACTGACAGAGCCAGGCAGGGTCAGAGGCAATAAAGCGGAGTTCCAGTCCCCTTGTCAATTTTTTGTGCTAGTGCAATCGAAAGTGTAAACTGTTATCAGTGGGATCACTGATGTGGCTTAACAATGTTTCCGGGATGCTACCCAGCATGCACCTCTTAATCTTGTGCCTGTGCAGTCAGGATACAGCGCGGTGCACTGTGGATTTCAGAAATAACGCAATGGCAGTGAAGGATGCCTGACGTATCTTGACTGCCATTGACTCCTAGGGTATCAGTGTCTTCAATCCAAGGTGTCGGTGGAAGTCAAGATATGACGTACATCGCCGTGGAGGGAATTTTAAACAAAAACAAGGTAACTAAACAAAATAAAAAAAAATAGCCAAAGATTACAGGCCCGTATGGGTCTCGGCTACCAGTGGGGCCAAAGGTGTCAGAAAGGGTGGAACTCCGCTTTAAGCATTATTGCCAGTGGCAAGGCTTTGTGTATCAGCAAAGTGTCAGTGCCAGCAATACCATTACCAGCACAACACCCTCCTCTTTTTCCGCTAGGCCATTCTTTTCATGATTATCCTGACCTGGACCAAGCAAGTGTCATTGAAATCAAAGTATATGAATCCATCTTGTAGAGAATTCACAAAAATGCCTGCTACCGCACTCCAACCTAACCACACCTCAAAGCAGATAATTTCCTCAACATCACTTCCCCTGTAAGCACTTTCCACTAGAAAAACACGTTAATGGGCATTTAGCAAGCATTCTGATGATTCAAACACTTTAAAATGCATCAAAAAACGCGCATTGCTGTAGGTTAACGAGCGTTGCTTCATTCTTCATAATTAACACGTGTGAATGAGCCCTAAAAGGTAGTTTGAGGGCAAATCCAAAATGTATAGTTCTCCCTGAAACAGGGAAATATTTCCAGCTGGCTTACTTATTCCAGTTGCAGCTGTCTAAAGGGGATTTTCTTTTATTTCTGAGAAATTCCCTTTTTGTACCTGTGGTACCAGGAAGGAAGGTAATTATCCAGTGGGACACAGATTTAAAAAAAAAAAGCCTGGCAGAAGTTTCAGATTCGTGTTTTCTTTTTTTTCTTTTTTTCTCAAGCAAAAAAAATAAAAAAAATTACATGTACTTTAACTTGTGTTAGGGCTCTTTCACACGGAGGTCCGTTCAGGTCCGCCTGTCAGTTTTTTAGGCGGACCTGAAACGGATCCTCCATGTAGCCCTATGGAAGCACGGATGTCAGCGGAGACATGTCCGCTGACATCCGCTCCGCCAAAGTGTGACGGAGGAAAACCCTATTTTTCCTTCCGTCGGCGGAGCGGATCGGATGACAACGGACTCTACGGTCCGTCGTCATCCGATTCCCCATAGGGGAGAGCAGCGCTCTGACAGGGCGGTCCCTGCACAGTGTGCGGGGACCGCCCAGTCATCCGTCGGCTCAGCAGGGATCAACGGAGCGATCCTCGCTGAGCAAGCGGAGCTTCACGGGGCGGATCTGCACGGATCCGCCCCGTGTGAAAGGACCCTTAGAGAGGTTAAAAAAACAGACTTAAAGTGGATGTAAACCCGAATTTATTTTTATTTTTTCTGTCACAATGTAGAGTATAAGATCTCCTATAATTTGTGCTAGGTCTTGCCACAAAGAGTTAATCCAGCTCTGAGCAATCCTCTTTTATTGTTCAGTGAGATAAATGGACAAACTGTGACCTTTGTCCGTTCCGCCCCCTTGCTGTGAGTGACTGGTTATTTACAGATCTCGTGCACTAGCTTTAGACAGGCATTATTTTTTAATTCCCACCCCCACTCCTTTTCTGAAGTCATGTGGTTACTTTTCTGGATTTTGACTGGATGTTAGTAATCATAGCACAGGAAAAAATGCATGTTGACAAGGGGAGTGTAGAGGTGGGCGGGGAGTCTACTGACATCACGACTCCACCCACAGAATCTGCAGTTTTTCAGTTCTTATAACAGGCAGAGGGGAGACATTTGACAGATAAGGATACATGCAGGAGGCATCTATATCCTTATAGATCAGCACTATGGCAGTAGTTTAGAAAGGATGAGAGTGGGTTTACATCCACTTTAACATGGTTGATATTTGTTGGCCCAGCCACAATAGTAAACAAATCATTCACTTGAATATTTGTAGGTATTTGATTTACTAAAGCCACCTGGCTCCAAAAAATTCTTTACACATTTAGTAACAAATGTATTCACATTCACTTTTTATAGCCTTTTTTTTGTGTCCTATATACAATTTTCCTAAATATAGTCAAATGTAATACTTTGTGACATATCTCCCATTTTTCAGCTAACGATGTTCTGTTTAAAATTTCAGTAATCTCACCTTCTGTAGCAACACCAAGGGCTACCTTAACCTCAGGACTTGATAAGCGATTGGGTCCTCGACTTCTCCTCATACCAGTATCCAATGGCTCTGCCCCTGTTTGCCCAATACCGAGTGTGCAGACAAGTCCTGGCCAGAAAATGGTGTTACAACCGATTAAGGGTCCTAATGGAATCAACTTGTTCAGGCACCCAAATGGGCAGATTATCCAGCTTTTGCCATTGCAACAAATTCAAGCTGCTAATGTTCAACAAAACCAGCGAGTTGTTATCCGCAGTCCAGGTAAATAGAAAATAAACCATTCTTTTGATTAAAAGGTGCATTCTGTTGGGCAAATTACGCTGCAGAATTGCAGTGCTCTTAATGCTGATCCTTTAGTCTTTCTACTCTAAGATAAAAATAACTTTATTTCTTATGCATTGAAAAACAGAAAATTGGGTACAGTCAGGTTATTCTGCCACTTAAAGGGGATTGGACACTGGCAAACAGAAAAAATAAACAGCAAGCCCCCAATATAACCCCTCCTCTACCCAGCATGTCTGTTTTTTTGTTTTTTTTGCTAGTGTCCGAGGAGAAATAACCTTTTTTTTTCATTTTTTTTTTTTTTCTCTTTTCCCTGTTAAAAATGATTTAACCAGTTTTTTTTCTTTTTTATAATAAATTACAGGGCATCTTCATATCCATTATGATATGGTTATGCTGCCATCTTCGAGTGATTGGACACTAGCAAAAAAAATAGACAAGAAATCCTCTCCTAGGCATAACCCCCTCCCAGCTATACAAGGATTCATTTTATGCTGGGGTCTTAGGTGATGGTCATGTGTGTGCAGTCTCTGCATAAAAATGGCTATTGGTCCCATCTGGGATTGGGAAACTTAGACAGGGAAGGGTGCAAGACAGCCTCATTGCATACTAAGCTTTGATGGGTTAAGCCCACATACAGTGCATCCAGAAAGTATTCACAGCGCTTCACTTTTTCTACATTTTGTTATGCTACAGCCTTATTCCAAAATGGATTAAATTCCTTATTACTCTTTCGTTCATGGACGGACACAGCTTCCTATTGACAAGTGGGTATTATCCTTCATTTAGGAGTGACTAGGCAGAAAACTTGTAGAAAGTGTTAAAACACCACACCCTCTATAGCACCGCCTAGGGGGCGGACCCTCTGGGTATAATCCCTCTCTCTGCACCTCTCAGATACGTTTTTTTTCTTCTGCCTAGTAAGGAGAAGGACATGGCTCCCTTCAGGCCCACTGGTCCGGGGTTTTTTTTTTTCTACGTTTTTACGTTTGTTTTTTTGTTTCCTGCGATCTTCGATCGACTGCTGACTGGGTGACAGGCTGGATCCTCGATCCTTGTAGTCCCTCCAGTTTCAGCCATCCAGCGTGTGCCGACCCTAGCTACGCGCTGGGTTTTCCACGACATGCCCGTCGCTCTACGGGTGGCCGGTGAGCTTACGCTCCAGGGCTTGCATCGGACCATTCAGACGACCGAGTCGCAGTAGCCTGACCGGTGAGCTTCACGCTCCAGGGCATGCAGATGATCGTTCCCTAGGGCTCATTCACAGCATGCCTGGCCGACAGTCACCTCCGTGCGCGGATGATGATCTGTCCGAAATGTCTTCCGGCATGATCCACGCAGGAAGGGTAAGTAGCTCCCCTGCTTCGGTAGGGTGACTTGGCTGGACATTCCTGGAGAGATCAAGTAAGTGGTTGTGGCCCTTTCTTTCCTCTCTCCCTGCCTTCCCTCCTCCCTGGGCTCTGAGATAAGGCTGGTTGCTGGGGGTTGCCTAGGGGGCTCCATCTGGAGCGGGGCTGCGCTGTACTGTAATTTAAAAGATGTATTTTTTTGCTTACCTGTGTGTGCCTTCTCCCTCCATGCTGTCGGCGGGCATTTTCGGGTGGTCCACGCCTGTTTGGCCTCTGGTGACTGTCCGGCGGCCACTTACTTGTGGTTTGTGCCCGCTTTTGGCCTCTATCGACTGCTCAGCGGCCATGTTTCTTATGGTTCTCACCTGTATGTAGATACCGCTGCTCGGCGGCCATCTTTTTGTGGTCCACGGTCGCTTTTGCCTCTCTGGACGGCTTGGCGGCCATTTTCTTATGGCCCACATTGTTTTCAATACGGCCGCTTGGCGGCCATTTTGCGGAAGTCCTCGGCCTCTAGGGTGCATTTCACTGGGGCGAATTCACACATGGAAATGCTGATAAGAATCAGACTGACACAGGCAGCGGTGGGATAGCATCACAGGCGGGAGCACATGGCAGCAATAGCGGTACCGTTCCAAGGATGGTGAGTCCTCTGGGAGACCCTGCATCTCGGTAGCAGCTAGGAGGGCGGCCTATTGATACCTTGCCCTGGAGTCCCTGTGGGGGTCAGGCGCGTGGGTCAGCATGACGTCAGAAGCAGACGTCTTCTTCCCTGAAACACCTGAGTTGGCAACTGGTGCCCCTGATGTATCTGTGGACGCTAGGTCGGCAATCCTAGAGGTTTTTTGTTGCCAAGGTGGAAGCGGCGCAGGGGAACGGGGGGGGTGGTAAACGCCCCCGTCCCCTGCCATCTTCTGGGGATAATTCTGATGCAGAACCAGGCCCAGCTGTGGCTCATGGCCCGGTTTCTGATGCTTCAGACTGCAGAATGTGACCGATCGGACAGTGAGACTAACTCCAGGTCCAGGTCAACATGCGAAAAGGCTTTGGTATCTGACCTTATCACTGCAGTGTGGGATAATGCTGCAGAAGCAGCAGAGATACCGGTCCCCTTTGGGTTCCGTAAACCGGTCCGCACTGCTTAAGGTGTTTCCTTGTGTGTCTTTATCTTGATAAGCTTTTGTACAAGGAGTGGGGAAACCCACTGATGGTCTTTGCAGCCCCAAAGAATTTTGCGGTGCGGTACCCCTTTCAGGAGAGTTCCCTGAAAAAATGGACCTCTCCCCTGATAGTGCACCCCCCTGTGTCCAGACTTAACAAGTTACCACTATTTCAGTGGAAGGGGCTCCTGTCTTCAGGGACACTCTCTACCTATACACAGTGGGGGGCTCAGCTGTGTGTCCAGCATTGGCTGGGGTTTTCTGATATCTCAGACACTTACTGAGTAGGCAAAGATGCTACTTTAGGGGTTAAAAGCACGGGAGACTCCTCTGAACGAGGTAGCACTGGCTGATCAGTTGGTACAGGGCCTTAAGTCTGTCTGCGAGTCAGACATGGATACTATCCCCTTGCTGTCTTGGGCCTTGGTTTAGGCGGTGGTGTTACGCCGCCTAATCTGGTTAAGGTGCTGGTCTGCGGACCAATCTTCCAAGAAGGCCCTGTTGGATCTGCCCTTTTAAGGCGACAGACTTTTTGGGGCCTCTCTGGATGGCATCATTAAAGGTGCCCCAGGAGGTAAGAGCACGTTGCTTCCGCAATCCAAAAAAGGTAAGGAGCCACGCCATAGGCAAGGGCCCTCCTTCACCGTGCACAAGCGGTCCTTTCATCCGCCTAGTGCGGCAGGTAAATTACCCCAGGCCGATAAAGCGCCTGCTGAGGGACAGAAGCGTCCCTGGGTTCGCAAGCCCAACCTTGCTTGCCTACCGAACAGAATTTTGTCCCTTTTTTTTTAAACCGCCAGCTTTAGCCATCTTGTCGGGAAGCCCTATAGGGGGCGGTCCAAAACCTGCTGATACGCAGGGTGGGCCTTCCTGTCTTTGTACAGGAACGGGTTCAGGGGTTCTACTCAAATCTGTTCGGAGTGCAAGGACGCATGCTTGCATGTCTCCATATGCACCAGGCATCAGAGATGTCTGCGTTGGCGGCCGGGGAAGACCACTACCAGTGGTGGCTCTCCCCTTTGGCCTGACATCGGCACCAAGGGTGTTCACCAAGGTACTTTCCCCGATTCTGGCCCTACGAAGACAGTGTGGCGTCGCCATCATGGTCAACTTGGACCATCTTCTTCTGAGGGTCACTTCAAACTCAAAATTAGAAGTGAGCGTGTCTATAACCTTTCAGACCCGCCGATACTTGGCTGGTTGCTGAACACTCAGAAGTCAGTATTGGTACCGTCCCAACTCCTAGTGTATCTAGGGTTGATTCTGGACTCCTCAGAGGCAAAAGTTTTTTTTCTCCCTATGGGAAAGTTGCAGACCCTTTGGGCTGCGGTGCGGCAGTTGACATCCAAAAGATTATTTGCCACGCCACTTTTGCAGGCGAGTCCTGGGCCTCATGGTAGTCTCCTTCGAGGCGGTACCATAGGCACTATTTCACACGCGAGTGTTGCAGAAGGTAACTCTGTCCTGAAGTGTCAAGTGCCCTTTTTTCCCTGGAGTATCAAAATCCGGGTGAGCCACCTAATCAGGACCTCCCTAGTTGGTGGCTGACATCACCGACATTTCTGTCTGGGAAGTCGTTCCTTCCTTTTACTGGATGGGGGGGGAGCTCAGTCTACCTGGGTCGCTGGACTCCGGTGGAATCCCACTTGCAGATCATGGCCTGAAATCCGGGCGATCTGGCTTTGCCTCTCCACGTGGTCTCAGAGGCTACAAGGGCGTCCAGTCAGAATCCAGTCGGACAAACACCACAGTGGTGGCGTATGTCAATCATCAAGGAGGAACAAGCAGCTCTGCGGCAGCATCGGAGGTCGCTCACCTCCTAAGGGGAGCAGAAAGGAGCATACCAGACCTGTCGGCCGTATACATTCCGGGTGTGGAAAACTGGCAGGCGAACTACCACTTGAGTTGCCAGATGCTGGACAAAGGAGAATGGTCTTTTCACCCGGAGGCGTTTCAGCTCCTTTACCAGAGGAGAAGCACGCCAGTCGTATATCTCCTGGCTTCTCGACTCAATCGGAAGGTATTGAGGTTTGTGGCCAGGTCAAGAGACCCATGGGCAAACACGACAGATGCGTTGATGGCACTGTGGAGTCAGTACTAGGGGTGCAACAGATCAAAAAACTCACGGATCGGATCGATCCTCAGATCAGAGTCACGGATCGGATCATTTTTCGGATCAGCAAAAAAAAAAAAAGTGTTTATTAACACTTTTAAATTACTTGAAAATATATAAAATCAAGTTAAAGTGCACAAGGCATAATATCTTCTTTTTAACATAATGAGAAACAACTTAAAGTGCAACATAAAAAGGCATATCTCCTTCCTTTAAACATGGACCAATGGGCAATGAGCCAAAAACAACTTAAAGTGCAACATAAAAAGCCACATCTCCTTCCTTGAAACATGGATAGCGAAAGCCTTTGTATGTCCACATCATCAAAGAAGAACTAAAGAAAGAAAGCAAAGCATTCCTGTCTTCCTGAGCTTATAATTTTAAATTCTTTTTCAAAAAGACAAGGATGTCTACATTGTCTGGGGAGAGTGTGGACCTCTTTGCAGTCACTATGTCCCCTGCTGTTGAGAACACTCTCTCGGAAGGAACTGAAGAGCCTGGCACAGCGAGATAGCATCTTGCCATCTTGGCAATATGAGGGTATTTACACTCATTGCTTTTCCACCATGCCAGTGGATCACCATCCACTGTAATGCCGCTTGCTGCCAGCAGGTAGGATGCCACCTCCTCTTTGATGTCAGCAGGAGTCTTGTTGTCTTTGCTGGCAAAGGTCTCTCCAAAAAGCTCTGCCATCGCCGACTTCTTTTGTGGAGGAGAAGAGGAGTCCAAGTTTGCTCCTGTTGGCTTTGCAGCTTGACCCTGCAGAAAAAAAATTGTTGATTAATTAAACCTATTATTTATTTTCATGTTTCATAGACATGAAAAATGTGGCAATATTATTGCCACATTTTTCATGTCTATGAAACATGAAAATAATAACATTTAATAAAAGCCATTATTACGAAAATAAAAAATGTATTTAGATTTAAATTTATCATTTTTAAATAATATTCTTTTTCTTTACCTCATCACAGTCTTCAGTGCCCAGACTGCTCACAATCTCAGTGGTGAGGTCACTGTATGTCCTCTGGCGTAGGGCAGGGTCCATGTGAGACAGAGATTCGAACCTCGGATCCAGGGCAGTAGATCTGTGAAGGTAGTCCTGTAGAGTAGGGGGTGAATTGTATCTGGGCTGCAGGTCCTCTCTAATGGCAGTCTTGACATCTCGAGTGATGGTGCTGTCTTCCACACTTGGAGCCATGGATTGTAGAATCCTTGTTTTCAGCGGCAGGATCATCGACACAGATGGTTAACTTTCAAGCCCCGTACACACGATCGGATAACCTATGGATTTGTCCATCGGAAATCCGATGAAACTGTTTTTCATCAGTCTTGGCCACACACCATCAGTCAAAAAACCGACCGTTCCAAACGCGGTGACGTAAAACACTCCGATGAGCCGAGAAAAATGAACTTTAATGCTTCTGAGCATGCGTCGACTTGATTCTAAGCATGCGTGGGTTTTTTAACCGATTGACTTGCCCATAGACGATCGGAAATTCCCATCGGTTTTTTATCCATCGGAAAATTTTAAAACAAGTTCTATTTTTTACAACCGATGGAAAAAAGACCGATGGGTACCATACACGATCGGTTGGTCTGATGAAAACCATCCATCGGACGGTTTTCATCAGTCAAACCGATCGTGTATATGGGGCTTTAGTGCTCAGCAGAGATGTAACAGTTTTGAGGGGTTTAAGCACCTGGAGGACCTCCTCTGCCACTCTCACATCTTCATCAGACAGGGTAATGATGTCTTTGACAATTTTCTTCAAGGTCTTGTCGGTCAATGCAGAGTATATAGCTGCCTGCTGCTCCAGATAACGCTCCAGCATATCATAAGTGGAGTTCCACCTTGTTGGGACATCATGTATAAGCTTATGAATAGGCAGCTTTAGCATTTCTTGCTTTGTCTTAAGCACATGAGCAGCTGTTGTGCTTCGGTGGAAGTAGGAAACCACCTTCCTGATCCTCCCAAGGAGGCGGTCCATCCGATTGACTGAGATTCCCTTCTGTGATGCCAAATTCACTACATGTGCAAAGCACCCCATCTGTGGGCCCAGTCCTGCCTCATTTACTGCATTTATTTGATTTTTGGTATTATCAGTTGTGACTGGGATATTAGTACTGGGCCTCTTTATCTTCCATTCCTCCACTGCTTGTGTCAGTACCTGCGCAAGATGAGTGCTTGTGTGACTCTCGTAGAGGGGGCGTGTCTGCAGCACCGGACTTCTCATCTTCCAGTCTGCTGTGATGAAGTGAGCAGTTATCGTCACATAGCTCTCAGTTCCCCTGGAGGTCCACCCGTCTGTCATGAGCGCAACAGAGGATGCTCGGGATAGTTCACCTACAACTTTTCTCTTCTCCTGCTCATAAAGATCTGGAACAATCTTTTCGCTGAAGTGGGTGCGCGACGGGATGACGTAACGTGGCTCAAGCACTTTCAGCATGTGTTTAAATCCCTCGTTTTGCACAACCGAATATGGCCTCATGTCTGCACCTATAAACACACCGATAGCTTTTGTGATGGCTTTAGCCCGGTCTGATTGTGCAACAAGGGGCTGCTTAAATGCCGCGGTGATAAGCGGTTGTTGACCAGCTTTCGTTTTGACTCCTGTCAGTGAAACACCGGGGTGATGTCGCTTCAAATGCGTGGCCATGCTTGATGTGTTTCCAGTGTCATATGGCTTTCTTGTGCCACAGTGCCTACACACCGTCACGGTTTTTTCCACTAACCTCTTCCCATCATCATGTTTGACAGGGAAGCCAAAATGCTCCCATACAGGGGATTCAAATGACGCGGGGTGGTCAAGTTCCTCCGCTCGCCATGACCACACTGTGTGTGTGTGGACTGATTCCTTCCCCAAAGTAGAGGTAGGATGTGGAGACGCCGAACCTGGAGGACGTTCCAGGGGAGGACGGAACACTGGGCACAGTGGGCAGTCAGTCGCCCGACTCGCCAGTCAGGGAAGGCAGGGGAGCTCACCTGGAAAAAAGAAAAGAAACTGCGCTAAGACCTAGAAGCGATCTTGTGCGGCCAACTACAAAAATCGACTAAAACTCAGTGGAAGCAATTCTTCTGGAAAACCCACATACAGCGAAAAAAAATATATAGAAAAAATAGAATCGCGCTAAACGTAATATTACAATAGTGAACGAGTCCGACCGACGTAAACGTAAACACATGAATTGACAAGAACACCAAAAATATTAAAAAGAATTTGAAAAATATATGGATAATTTAAAAGTCAATTTGGATAAATGTGCAAAATGCAATTAATTGAATTTGCAAAAACTTGTGAAAATTCCACCACCATATAGTCCACTCCCCACTGTGATATCCACAATCTCCCCCACTGCTGTAATATCCACGTCATCTCCCCCACTGTAATATCCACGTCATCCCATTCCCCCCCCCACTGTAATATCCACAATCTCCCCCACTGCTGTAATATCCACGTCATCTCCCCCACTGTAATATCCACGTCATCTCCACCACTGTAATATCCACGTCATCCCATCCCCCCCCCCACTGTAATATCCACAATCTCCCCCACTGCTGTAATATCCACATCATCTCCCCCACTGTAATATCCATGTCATCCCATTCCCCCCCACTGTATAATATCCACGTCCTCTCCCCCCCTGGCCACTGTAATATCCACGTCATCTCCCCCATTTACTGTAATATCCACAATCTCCCCCACTTACTGTAATATCCACAATCTTCCCAAATGTAATATCCACGTCACCCCCCCCCCCCCCCACTGTAATATCCACAATCTCCCCCACTTACTGTAATATCCACAATCTCCCCCAATGTAATATCCACGTCACCCCCCCCCCCCCCACTGTAATATCCACAATCTCCCCCACTTACTGTAATTTCCACAATCTCCCCCACTGCTGTAAAATCCACGCCATCTCCCCCATTTACTGTAATATCCACAATCTCCCCCACTTACTGTAATATCCACAATCTTCCCAAATGTAATATCCACGTCACCCCCCCCCCCCCACTGTAATATCCACAATCTTCCCAAATGTAATATCCACGTCACCCCCCCCCCCCCCCCACTGTAATATCCACAATCTCCCCCACTTACTGTAATATCCACAATCTCCCCCACTTACTGTAATATCCACAATCTCCCCCAATGTAATATCCACGTCACCCCCCCCCCCCCACTGTAATATCCACAATCTCCCCCACTTACTGTAATTTCCACAATCTCCCCCACTGCTGTAAAATCCACGCCATCTCCCCCACTGTAATATCCAAGTCATCCCCCCCCACTGTAATATCCACAATCTCCCCCACATGGCACTTACTGCAATATCCACAATCTCCCCCACATGGCACTTACTGCAGTATCCACAATGTCCCCCACATGGCACTTACTGCAGTATCCACAATGTCCCCCACATGGCACTTACTGCAATATCCACAATGTCCCCCACATGGCACTTACTGCAATATCCACAATGTCCCCCACATGGCACTTACTGCAATATCCACAATCTCCCCCACATGGCACTTAGCCACTTACTGTAATGTTCACAAAATTTCCTCCACATGGCACTTACTGTAACTCTCCCGGCCAGATCAGATCAAGGAGCAGTGAGGGTGAGGGCGGGGTGATGACGTCAGCGCGCAACTCGGCAGCCGCCGGCGCCGGGTGTACCAAGATGGCCGCGGCTCCGGAGCTAGGCCGAAGCCGCGGCCTTTCCTAAGGCCGAGGCCGCGGATCGCGGTGTGTCGATCCGAGCGGGGTGACCCGTTCGGATCACGGATCGTCACCGATCCGTTGCACCACTAGTCAGTACCAGCTAATCTATGCCTTTCCTCCTCTGAAGCTTCTTCCTCATCTGCTTCGCAGACTGGAGGCAGAGAGGATTACAATGGTCTCAATTGCTCTGAATTGGCCTTGGCGTCCTTGGTACGCCGATCTAGGGCGTCTGGTAGCAGACGCCTTTTGACATC
The DNA here is from genome assembly GCA_029206835.1 of Rana muscosa. Taxonomy (NCBI): domain Eukaryota; kingdom Metazoa; phylum Chordata; class Amphibia; order Anura; family Ranidae; genus Rana; species Rana muscosa. The sequence goes on along the minus strand of CM055126.1, from coordinate 161,751,876 downwards.
TACCGCTAAGAAGGACCTGCTGTCGCAAGGTCCCATATGCCATCCGTTTTTTTTACAGCCACTGGCTTAACGGCATGGCTTGAGAGCCAGGTGCTAAGAGACCCCGTCCTGTCAGACTCGGTGATCTCTACCATGAGGAGTGCTCGGAAATCATCCCCTAGGAAGATTACCATTGCACTTGGAAGACCGGCATATCCATTTGTGAGGAAATGAGGTGGCATCCGCGTACTTATTTGGTTCCAGAGTCCTGCTGTTCTTCAGCAGGGAACGGGCCAAAGATTTTACTTTAAGTACAATTAGGGGGCGGGTATCTGCCCTGGCTGTGTTTTCAATGACCCCTGGTGGCTCACTCTCTAGTGAGTACGTTTGTACAGTGGGTTCGGCAAGCGCCCCTCCGGTCCACCCTCCACTACCTCCGTGGGGCTTGTCTAGCAGACGTCCTTTTGGCATCTACCACTACGAGAGGACCTGCTGGCGCAGGGTCCCATATGCCATCCTGCTTGCAGTCAATGGCTTTAACGGCATGGCCTCTAAGTGCCTCAGAAACCACCGTTTGAGAACATCAGGGAGATTCCCTTGTTGAAACTTTTTCAGGAAGTGGTCCTTTTGGTGGCTGTTATGCCAGTTAAGGTTTCTGAGCGGGCAGCCTTGTCATACAAGCCTCCCTACCTGATCTTCCACAAGGATAAGGCGGTGCTGCGTCCGCAGCTTTCTTTCTTCCTAAGGTCGTGTTTCGACCTTCCATCTCAAGGAAGACATTGTACTGCCATCCTTGTGTCCTCATCCGTCGAATCCTAAAGGAGACGACGTTGCATTTCTTGGACGTTGTCCAAACTCTGTTACTGCTCTGTTCCGGAAGACATTGTACTGCCATCCTTGTCTCCTCATCCGTCGAATCCTAGGAGACGACGTATTTTTGGACGCTGTCCGAGCTCTGAGAGCATCAAGCGTCTGTTTCACCAGGTGTGTAAGCGGCGACCTGCTCGTCTGTTCACACTTTCACTAAACTTTACAAGTTGATGTGTGTGCATCTTCAGATGCTTCTTTCAGCCGCAAGGTATTGCAGGCGACTGTTCAGAGTTGCAACTCCTCCGTTGAGGAGCTCTGTTTTGTTTTGGGGTGAAGTTGTTTTAATGCTGTTCCCACCCCTCGTTTTTGACACTGCTTTGGGACACCCCACTTGTCAATAGGAAGCTGTGTCCGTCCATGAAGGAAAGAGTAAATAGGATTTTTGTACTCACCGTAAAATCCTTTTCTCTGAGTTCATGGACGGACACAGCACCCACCCCTCATTTTAAGTTTGTACTGCTTTTTGACTAACTGATCTGCGAGGTGCAGAGAGAGGGATTATACCCAGAGGGTCCACCCCCTGGGCGGTGCTGTAGAGGGTGTGGTGTGTTAACACTTTCTACAAGTTTTCTGCCTAGTCACTCCTAAATGAAGGATAATACCCACTTGTCAATAGGAAGCTGTGTCCGTCCATGAACTCAGAGAAAAGGATTTTACGGTGAGTACAAAAATCCTATTTTTCCTCAATTCTACAACCAATACCCCATAATGACAACGTGAAAGAAGTTTGTTAGAAATATTTGTAAATTTATTAAAAATAAGAGGAAAAAAAATACACGTGCATAAGCAATTTTACCCTTTGCCACGACACTCAAAATTGAGCTCAGGTGCATCCTTTTTCCACTGATCATCCTTGCCACGTTTCTTCAACTTGATTGGAGTCCACCTGCGGTAAATTCAATTGATTGGACAGGCACACACCTGTCTATAGAAGGTCCCACAGTTAAGCCTAGTACACACGACCGAGAATCTCCTCGTAAAAAAAACCTTTGTTTTTCTCGACGAGATTCTTGTCAAGCTTGACGGGATTCTTGTCAAGCTTTCCTTGCATACACACTGTCAATTCCAAATCTCGTTGTTGTACGTCACCGCGCTTTACAACACGTATGACGGCAGTATAAAGGGGAAGTTCGATTCCAATGGCGCCACCCCTTGGGCTGCTTTTGCTGATCTCATGTTACCGCGTGTTAGTAAAAGTTTGGGGAGAGACGATTCGCGCTTTTCAGTCTTCGTGCTTTTCAGTCCATTACAGCATGACGAATGTGCTATCTCCATTACGAACGATAGTTTTACCAGAAGGAGCGCTCCCGTCTCATGCTTGATTGAGCACGCGCGATTTTTTTTAAGACTCGGAAAAGCATACACACGACCGGTTTTCTCGTCGGGGAAACAGGCTGACGGGAATCCCGACGAGAATCCTGACGAGAAAATAGAGTGCAGGTTCTCTATTTTCCTCGTTGAGATTCCCGCCAGTTTTCTCGACAAAAAACCATACACACGAACGGTTTTCTCGGCAAGTAAGCTCTCCCAGCTGTTTTCTTGTCGTTTCTTGACGAGAAAACCGGTCTTGTGTACGAGGCTTAAGGCTGGGTTCACACTGGTGCAACAAACGCTCCGACATTGGGAGCTCATGTCGCATGACGTGTGAAAATCAATGTTTCCCTATGGGAGCCGTCTTAACTGGTCTTTGAACCGACTTTGAAAATGCTCCCTGCACTACTTTGGTCCGACTTTGATCCTACTTCAGCCCATTGAATATCATTGAAGTCGGATCAGTCGGAACGCCGTCTTGCCTGATCCGACTTTGGCATGTGACTTGTGCTCTGATCTTGAGGGGGAATTCCACGCCAAATTTTAAATAAAAAAACCGGCATGGGTTCCCCCTCCAAGAGCATACCAGGCCCTTCAGTCTGGTATGGATTTTAAGGGGAACCCCTATGCCGAAAAAACGGCGTGGGGGTTCCCCCAAAATCCATACCAGACCCTTATCCGAGCACGCAGCCCGGCCGGTAAGGCAAAGGGGGTGGGGACGAGCGTGCGCCACCCCCTCTCTCCTGAACCGTACCAGGCCGCATGCCCCCAACATGATGGGTGGGTGCGTTGGGGCAGGGGGGGCCCTGCGCCCCACCCCAAAGCACCTTGTCTCCATGTTGATGAGGACAAGGACCTCTTCCCGACAACCCTGGCCGTTGGTTGTCGAGGTCTGCAGGCGGGGGGCTTATCGGAATCTGGGAGCCCCCTTTAATAAGGGGATCCCCAGATCCCAGCCACCCACCCTATGTGAAATGAAGATGGGGTGCATAGTAAAAAAAAGTGTCAACAATAAAACACACTACACAGGTTTTTAAAGTAATTTATTAGGCAGCTCCGGGGGTCTCTTCTGACTTCTCCGCTCTCTCCGGCCTCTTCTCTGCTCTCTCCGGCCTCTTCTCCGCTCTCTCCGGCCTCTTCTCCGCTCTCTCCGGCCTCTTCTCCGCTCTCTCCGGCCTCTTTTCCGCGCTCTCCGATTTTTCTCCCGCTGTTCGGTCGTCTTCTACCAAGTTCGTCTGCTCTTTTGCCTGGTCTTCTCCATTGTTCTTCTTCCGATGTTGACGTACCGCTCTCTCCCGCTGTAATGCCATGTGCACGGTGCTCAACGACCTTATATTGGCATAGGTCGTGGTCACCCGGTGATGTCATCCGGTGACCCTGCCCCCTTATGACATCACCATCCCATCATGCCCTGGTGGTGATGCAATAAGGGGGCGGGGTCACCGGATGACATCACCCGGTGACCACGCCCCATGCCTATATAAGTCGCTGCGCACCGCACACATGGCAATATAGCGGGAGAGAGCGTCATGTCAGCATCGGAAGAAGAGAAGAGGGAAGAAGACGACAGTGAAGAACAGGCAAGAGCTAGCAAAAGAGCAGAAGATAGCGGAGGAGGCCCAGGAGAAGACAACGGACAGCGGGAGAAGAACCGGAGAGACCCCCAAAGTCAGAAGTGACCCCCAGAGCTGCCTAATAAATTACTTTAAAAACTGTAATGTGTTTTTATTTTTTTACACTTTTCAGGTGAATAGGTAGGGGTACAATGTACCCCATACTCTTTCACATAGGGTGGGGGGGCTCCCAGATTCCGATAAGCCCACAGACCCCGGCAACCAACGGCCAGGGTTGTCGAGAAGGGGTCCTTGTCCTCATCAACATGGGGGCAAGCTGCTTTGGGGTGGGGGGGCGCAGGGTTCATCTTCCAACAGGACAACGACCCCAAGCACACAGCCAACATAACAAAAGAAGTGGCTACGGGACAACTCTGTAAATGTCCTTGAGTGGCCCAGACAGAGCCCAGATTTGAACCCGATTAAACATCTTTGAAGAAACCTGAAAAAGCCTGTGCACCGACGCTCCCCATCCAACCTGATGGAGCTTGAGAGGTCCTGCAAAGAATGGGAAAACTGCTCAAAAATAGGTGTGCAAAGCTTGTAACATCATACTCCAAAAAGACTTGAAGCTGTAATTGGTGCCAGAGGCGCTTCAACAAAGTATTGAGCAAAGGATGTAAATACTTATGTGCATGTGATTTTTTTTTTAAAATAAATTAGCAAAGATTTCAAACACACTTATTTCACGTTGTCATTATGGGATATTGTTTGTAGAATTTTAAGGAAAATTTATAAATTTAATCAATTTTGGAATAAGGCTGTAACATATGTCTGTAAATGCACTATAAAAACAAACCGTAGGAAATGCACACATGATCACATAAGGAAAATTCAGCACGTAAGAGCGGCGTGTCCTGGGTGGCTAAATGAAACATGCAGTCCAGAGCCTGTGCTGCCTCCACTAGATATCAGTATCAGAACACTGCTGCTGCACAGAGGGGGAACAGGAAACCGAACCGAGGTGTCATGGATATGCAGTAGTGTTTGTCTGTCAGCTTACCTTCCTTCCCATGTGTTCATCTTAGAGGCCTGAGCCCTTTCACCTGGCTTCCTTATAATCTCCTCCCAGCCAGACTCCACCCCAGGCCCTATCACAGAACACTATATTAACCTGTGCACTGCAAGCCTGCTTGGCTGATCAACGTGTTTGTTAGGCATTGTGTGTTTGGGTTCCTGCCTGCCGTGTGCTACGTCTGTCTCTCTGTTACGTTATTGGCTTGTCCCCGACTATCCCTGTCTGCTCGTGACCCTTGACCTTCGACTCGTTCTTCGTTATCCTTGTCTGCTTGTGGCCCCTGACCTTCAGCTTGTTATTCGGTTCTCTGTTATCGTGTGCTGCTGCTTCCCCTCTTTTCCCCTTATCCTACGGGGTGTGAGCTAGGGGCCGCGACCTGGTCCCAGCCTGCAGCGTAACATCCTCACCACTAGAGGCCCTGGAGAAGACCAGCTGGGTCTTAGACTCCACGCCCTGGGGAATCTTGGCTCTCGCTTCCGTTGGGATCCCGGTTGTGCTCCTCTGGTCCCGCTTTCCACAACCACCCAGTTTCCTATCCGCAGAAGCCAGCCATAGGGTTCACTACCTCGCGGTGCACTCCTGTCCCCCTACGGTGTGCATCTGTCACCTGGCCACAGGTGACCCTGACAGTTTGATCAGCCATGAACCCGGCTGACATCCCGCTACCTGCGGATGATCCATTGCAGGGCATAGTTTGCAGACTTGAAACCCAGGAATCAAATCAGACTCAGGTGATGCGATTCCTCCAGGATCTGGCTTCTCGCTTCTCGCAGCTTCAGGCCTCCTTGGGAACCCTGAATCCGCAACCTCAAATACAATCAGCGGCTGCACCTATTGCACCAGTCGCAGCCACACACTCGCTACAACTGCCAGCTCCGTCCCGTTTCTCTGGGGACTCCAAGGCTTGCAGGGGGTTCCTTAGCCAATGCACGATTCATTTTGAGCTCCAGCCCCAAAACTTCCTGTCTGATCGGGCTAAGGTAGCCTATATCATTTCCCTCCTCTCTGGTGAAGCTTTAGCCTGGGCAGCCCCTCTGTGGGAACTGAATGATCCAGTGGTTTCTAGCCTGTCTGGCTTCTTGAAACTTTTTCGGAATATCTTCGAAGAACCGGCTCGTGTCTCTTCAGCGGCCAGCGCCCTTTTACGTTTCCGCCAAGAGTCTGCTTCTGTGGGACAGTATGCCCTTCATTTCCGCATACTGTCGGCTGAGTTGAGCTGGAACAATGAGGCCTTAGTCGCAACCTTTTTGCATGGCCTGTCTGATGGAGTGAAGGATGAATTAGCTGGAAGAACCATCCCCACTGATCTGGCCGGCGTTATCTCCTTGTGTAACCAGATTGATATTCGCTTTCAGGAGAGGACCTTAGAAAAGCAACGCCAGCACTCCTTGGTCCTTAGTCAGCCTGAGCTCCCCTCTCTTCGACCCGTAGAGCATCTCCTACCAGCTGAGGAACCCATGCAGCTGGGTCGGACCAGGCTATCCCCCGAGGAACGTGCTAGGCGCAGAACTCTTGGTCTGTGTCTTTACTGTGGGGGCAAAGGTCATTTTCGTGACACTTGCTCTCTTTTGTCCAGAAAAACGTTCGGGTCCACTTCATCTGGAAAGTGGAGTATTGGACCCAGAAATATCACCTTCCCCTTCTCGTCTTCTGCTTTCTGTGTTCCTTCATGTTGGTGCTTCTTCTCATTCGGTCTCAGCATATCTGGATTCCGGAGCCGCTGGTAATTTCATGGACTGGGAAATCGCATCGTCCATGAGACTTACTCTTTTGCCCCTCACCACGCCATTGGTGGTCTTGGCGATTGGTGGTACTGTTCTCCCAGGGGGACCTATCCGCTTCCAGACCCTCCCTGTTAAGATGTCGGTAGGGACACTCCACCAGGAGTGGATATCCTTCCTTATCTTACCCAAGGCCTCAACGCCTATAATTTTGGGTCTCCCATGGTTACAGCTCCATTCTCCTCATGTGGACTGGACTACTGGACAGATCCTGGCTTGGGGTCCCTCCTGTTCCTCGTCCTGCCTACCCAAGGTTGCCCCCTGTGAATCTGAGCCGGTCATTCATTCCAGGTTGCATAACCATTTACATTTCTCTGTCCCTAACCACCCTTGGACGCACAGCCAGGCTAGCTTGTCTACAAGTCCTGCAGTCGCTACGTCTTGCGATGCGATTCAGGTAGTCGCTACACCTGACTCAGCTATTCACTCTGCCTCTGTACTAGTTATGCCAGTCCAGCCCATGCCCAGTGAGCCTCCTACTTTTTCTTGTTCGGGACGTTCTGCTTGTCCTTCAGCTATTCAGCTTGACTCCGGCGACATGTCACCTTCTAACCAACCTGACTTCAGGGTTCCACTGACATCTGCCCAGTCTGATGGTCCTGTGCAAGATGACCAGTTCCCCTTTAAGGGTCTAGGGGACCCTCCTCAGATTCCTGTTGATCCTCTCATGCCCTTGCTTATTCCTAGAGAGCCTTTGGTCCTCAATAGATCTTCTTGTCATCTCCCTACCTCGTTTTCGGTCTCTGAGGATAATCTTAAGTACGAGGTTAGACAAGTTCTGGATTCTCGGCTCTGCAGAGGCATTCTTCAGTACCTTGTGCATTGGAGAGGTTTTGGTCCTGAGGAGGCGTCTTGGATCGCTGCATCTGATGTCGCTGCACCTCATCTGTTGAGAAGGTTTCATCAGAGATTTCCCTTTAAGCCTGGGTCCAGGCGGGGGAGGGCCCATAAGAGGGAGGGTACTGTCATGGATATGCAGTAGTGTTTGTCTGTCAGCTTACCTTCCTTCCCATGTGTTCATCTTAGAGGCCTGAGCCCTTTCACCTGGCTTCCTTATAATCTCCTCCCAGCCAGACTCCACCCCAGGCCCTATCACAGAACACTATATTAACCTGTACACTGCAAGCCTGCTTGGCTGATCAACGTGTTTGTTAGGCATTGTGTGTTTGGGTTCCTGCCTGCCGTGTGCTACGTCTGTCTCTCTGTTACGTTATTGGCTTGTCCTCGACTATCCCTGTCTGCTCGTGACCCTTGACCTTCGGCTCGTTCTTCGTTATCCTTGTCTGCTTGTGGCCCCTGACCTTCAGCTTGTTATTCGGTTCTCTCTTATCGTGTGCTGCTGCTTCACCTCTTTTCCCCTTATCCTACGGGGTGTGAGCTAGGAAACTCCAGGGGCCGCGACCTGGTCCCAGCCTGCAGCGTAACATCCTCACCACTAGAGGCCCTGGAGAAGACCAGCTGGGTCTTAGACTCCGCACCCTGGGGAATCTTGGCTCTCGCTTCCGTTGGGATCCCGGTTGTGCTCCTCTGGTCCCGCTTTCCACAACCACCCAGTTTCCTATCTGCAGAAGCCAGCCATAGGGTTCACTACCTCGCGGTGCACTCCTGTCCCCCTACGGTGTGCATCTGTCACCTGGCCACAGGTGACCCTGACACGAGGGAGACGCCTTGACAGAGAGGGTCACTGCTTTCTCCTTCCTACTTGTATCAACTTGCGAGGGATTCCGGGAATGCATTTCAGAGAAAAAAAATCCTCCCTTTCTGAAGGGAGGATTTTCTCTCTGATGTAGTACTACTTTTTGCTGTAGTGCTACTCGAGCCTCTTCATGGTTCCAAAAGCAAACGGCAATGTTTGCGCCATCCTAGATCTCAAGAAGTTTCCTATGGAATAGGTGCTGTTTGTGGTGTCTGGGAGGGAGCAGGGCGATTTCCTGGCATCAGTGGATATCAAGGATACATATCTGCATGTTCCAATCTTTTTCCCTCACCAAAGGTTTCTACAGTTTGCATGTGGTTTGTGGCCATGCAGTTGGACTGTCCACAGTTCCCAGAGTGTTCACCAAAGTCCTGGGGCTCCTGCATAACCTGAGTATTCCTGCTATAGGGTACCTAGACGACTTGCTTCTGAAAGAGCAATTGGCTACGCTACTGGAGACCAATGCGTCTCTCACAGCGCACACTCCAGAGAAGTTTGGATAGATTCTGAATTTGCAGAAGTTGGCCTTTGTTCCAACCCAGAGGTTGTAATATTTAGGTCTCACTCTGGATACTATGCGGGTGGGAGTGATCCTCCCCCTGGACAAATTTCTTGCTCTAAAGGGCTCAGGAGAACTTACCAAAGTTTCTGACAAATCCCTCAATTTGCTTTTGCAATGCCCTGGCCCCTTCCAGTGGAATGTCTTGGCGACATGGGACAAGAGGGCACAGTCATTGGATTCCACAGTCTTGTTACACCCCAGCATCAGATGCTCGGAACTGATGGATTGCCTCGCAGGTGGTGGAGATGAGAAAATATTTTATCCCTCTGTCCTAGAGGGTACTGACAACGATCATCCTGTTGGACTGGGGTGAAGTTCTGGACTATCTTTCGATCCAAGGGACTTGGTCAACGCAGGAGAGGTTGTTGCCCATCAACATCCTGGAATTGAGGGTGATTCGTCTTGCCCTGTTACATTGGTTGGTTCAGTTGAAGAGTCTCCCTGTAAGGTTTCAGTCGGATAAATGCCACGGCGGTAGCATACATGAATTGCCAAAGAGGCGCCAGAAGTCAGGCTGCTCAGGAGTAAGAGAACCTCATTCTGTTTTGGATGGAACTTCAGATCCCTTAGCTGTTCACATTCCAGGTGTGGAAAACTGGATGGAAGATTTTCTCAGCCATCATTGGCTGTCCCCAGGGGAGGGTAGGCTCTTCCAACCAAAGGTGTTTGAGGAACTCTGCTGATTGTGGGGAACCCCAGATGTGGATCTTGTGGCATCAAGATTCAGTGCAAAGCTGGACAGGTTAGTCTCCAGCATTAGGGATCCTCGAATGTTCAGGGCTGAGGCTCTATTGACACAGTGAAACCAGTTCGCCCCAATTCATGCCTTCCTGCAGCTTCTACCTTGTCTGCTTCACAGGATTCAAGTGGAAGGAATTCTGGTGATTTTTGATCACCACAGCTTGGCTCAGGAAAATGTGGTACCTCCAACATTGTGAACATGATGGCGCATTACCCTTGGACCCTTCTGAATTGACCTGACCTCCTGTCGCAAGGTCTGATCTTTCGTCCATCTTTACAGTAGCTGGCTTTAACGTGGCTGTTGAAACCAGGGTCCTGAGAGAAAGGGGAGTCTCTGATTTAGCTATTCCTACTGCTAAAGGCTGAGGAGGTGACTTCAATAAATATTTTTACCATAATACTTGGAATTCGTATTTTGCATAAATTGAGGCTTGGAGATTTCATCTTCATAAGTATGTTGTGGGCCAAATCCTGGCATTTCTGCAATTTAAAGTTGATTTGGGACTGGCTTTGAAAACAATCAAAAGTCCGGTTTCAGCCTTGGGGATCCATTTTCAGAGACCTGATTGCTTCTCATTCCTTAGTGCATGCATTTGTACATGCTTCACGCGTATTGTTCCACTAGTTAAGACACTGACTTCGTAGGACCTCAACTTGATATTTTCTGTATCAAAGAAATCTCTATTTAAACCCATAAGGGATATTCCATTAGTCCTTATGACACCATTATTTTTCTGGTTGCTATTCAGCTCGGAAAGTTTCATAATTTGCTGCTCTTGCCTGTAAGGAACCGTTCTGTTCCTCCGCCGTGACAAGATGGTTCTATGGTCTCAGGCGTCCTTGTTATTTTGGGTGATTTCTTTGTTCCGTCTCACCTAGGACATTAGGTTGCCATCTTTCTGTCCTAAATCATTTAAGCCAGGGAACAAGGTTTTTCCCATCTTGGATGTTTTGTGCTATCAAGTGCTACCTAACGTCGACTTCTGCAGTTTGTTTGTCATTCTGATTTCCTCTTTGTGTTTCCTGAAGGTCCAAGGAAGGATCACGTGACCTCCCAAATCTACCATTTTTCTCAGTGGATTCATTGCCTTATTTCTCAAGCTTACGATCTAAAAATCCACAGTTTTCAGTGATGGCTAATTCTACCAGGAGTGTTGGGCCTCGTACACACGACCGATTTTCTCGGCAAGAACCAGCAAGAAACTTGCTGGCAGAGAGGTCTTGCCGAGTAAATCGGTCATGTGTACGCTGCTATCGGGTTTCTCGTCGAGAAAACCGACAAGAAACCTCGACGAGAAAATAGAGAACCTGCTCTCTATTTTCTCGTCGAGATTCTCCTCGGCATGTTTCTCGACGAGAAAAGTGAGTGTGTGTACACTTACCTGTCCTCCCGGAAGCCCGCGCATGTTCGAAATGAATTTGACGCATGCGCGGTAGCTTCCTAGGCATACGTAGGGTATACCAAGATGGCGGTGACGGCATCGAATGTGACGAGCGCATGCTCGTCGTAGTCGATGACGTCACCGCGTACGCTCCATTCAAAGAACCGCGGGTTCTTTGAAACGAGCGTGTGTACACTCGGCCGGGACAAGTTTCTTGTCCAAGAATCTCGTCGAAAAAAACGACATGTTTTTTTCAACGAGAATCTCGGCCGTGTGTACGAGGCCTTGGTGTTTCCTAGTCTATTCATTGTCAGACTTTGGGACATTCCTATTACAATGGATATGAAGATACCTTGAATCCTGGGATGCAGGATAAAGAAAAGGGGATTATTGGCTTACCCATAAAATCCTTTTATTTTTTTTGCCACAGTCCAATCATCTTAAGGTAGAAGCATAAACCTGCCTTAATGGATATAACGATTTTGTGTCCTGTAATGTACTCCAAGTAAAGCACTTTACAGGTAAGCCAAAAATCCTTTATTTCTTTAAATGTGCTGTCTTTTTTAACTTAAATGTGAAGCATTTTCTGGATAAGCAGCCATGGCACAGCCTCAAGTGTGGAACTGTCTCTTAAGATTCCATGAGAATGGCTGGTCAAGCTTAAGTGCTAGGAGCTACTTTTAGTAGCCACAGTTGTTCCCCATTTCAGATTTCTTGCCACGGCCAGTTCATTGCAGTAAGGGTTCATATAGAGCAGGGGTGTCAAACTCAATTTCATCGTGAGCCGCATCAGCATTATGATTGCCTTTTAAAAGGGCCGGTTGTATCTGTAAGATTAGATGTCCAGCGCATCCCCCTCCCCTTTACATTAGATGTCAAGTGCCACCCCACCATCAGAAGTTGAGTCCCCCACTCTCCCTTGCATCACAGTGCACCCCCTTTCCTTATGCTGCTGCTGGGAATAAGCTGGCTGCATTGCTTGAAAGCAGAAAGTAAGGGTGTGGAGTAGGACCAGAGGAGGGCTGGAGATCTTCTGCAGCTGCAGGAGAAGTGCGAGGGCCACATGAAATGGCCTGGAGGGCCGGATTCGGCCCGTGGGCCTTGTGTTTGACACCTGTGATATAGAGGCACAAAGTCATCAGCTGTCATCCACTGGGTGGAATGTTGTATGTGCTGTTTTTACCCGTCAGTGTAAGAGGAAATACCATCCAACTGTTGCTTCTGTTATCACGCGACCTCTTGTATCTCCAATCTCTAGTGCATTACCACTGCCCACTTAGTGACCTTGTCAGCTCTAACTGCTTGGCCCTCATCAGCACCAGCTGCCTTCAGTTTTTGAGTAAATGAGACCTTGCCTTGCACTTCTTCAGGCCAAGTTGCATTACCGTTATTTGGGTGCTACATGTCTTAACAGAACCAACCAGGGGACATTCTAGCTGCTACAGATGACCCCCAGTCCCTACAATCCTAGTCTTCTTCATCAGAATATTCCTTGGGTCCATTGGGTGGGGTCCCCCGGCCCTGTCCTCCATGTCCACTAAGGTCTTTTTGACCACGTATGCTTGACTTCTTGTGTACATTGATCACAGAAATCTTCAGTGGGCTTCAGTGCCATCCCTGGCAAAGTCTCTTATTCTCCAGAGCCCTCAGAAGTTAGGCTCCCTCCCTGTCTGCAACTTTAAGAAACGTCACAGGTCCCAGGAGGCTGCAAGACTATTCACAGGGCGCAGAGAGGCGGCATGCTGGCTGTGAAGCCACAAGGAATCACAGCCAGCTTCCCACAGGTAACATCCCGAGGACTCAGATTGTCAAAGAACCAGCTCAGGTGAGGACGGTGCTGGATCCCTGGAAAGGTGACTGTCTAGAGTTTTTTTGTACTTGCTGACTTTTAATTTTTGGAAACCTGGCCGAAGCTCTTCTTTAAGCTGTAGGCAGTCCTCAGTTCTAGTTCCACTGGGCCAGTGTAAGCAGTTTTCTTTTTCCCACCCCTCAATTGGACTGCTTTTGGACATGCAGAAGGTTTAACACGCCTGTGTCACTTTTTAATGTGCAGGAAAGAAAAAGGATTTCTGTACACTCCGCAAACTCCTTTTCCTGCAGTCCATTGAGGAAAAAGGGTCCCGCCCTTTTGTGTTTTATGATCATGCTGTCAGCACTGCTTTGGTGCAAAACTGAGGCATGCTGGTAGATGGAGGTATTATACCTTGGGCTGGCCCACAGTTTTTTTTTTTTTTGCAAGTGTTCAATCCTCCTGTGGGTGGCAGTATAACAAGTTATTTACTTTCTGTATCCTTCAATGCACTCCAAGAAAAGGATTTTACGGGGAGTACAAAAATTCTATTTTTCAAAACGCTACATGGTTTTTATATAGCACAGTTTTTATTCATGATGAGAACTTTATGAATTGCGAACTTGCTACACCGAAATATGTTGTTGCGTTGCACTTTTTTTTCTTTTTTCTTCTTCCTTTTCACCCCTCCATACTTACTCCATTTTTGGGATACTAAAATTATTTGTTACACCAACACTTAATTCCTTGAACCTACAGATGGGGATCCTGACTTCATATGTGAGCATCCTTATTTTAGACCCAATTGAGAGAAAATCATTCACTAACCTTTAAAAAAAGAAACCTCATGGTTGATATCCATTCAGATGATTTTCTCATGAATGTATTTGTTGTACCACATCTGTTATCCTGTCAGAATATTTAGATATTTCAAAGCTAACCAAAATACTTTTTTTTTTTTTCACCCTAAGGTCCTGCAGTGAGTATTCAACTACCTCTTAAAACCAAGACTGACGATTCCACTCCTGCTTTTGCTACCACTGGGTCATCATCTGTTCCTCCCACACCTGCTCTACAAACTGTCTCTCTTTCTAAGATCAGCCCAGTTAAAGCCGGGGTTACAGTAATTCCAACAAGTCCATCTAAAATTGCTACACTACGAATTGGAACACCGCCTAGAGTTGGCAGTGAAGTGTCTCCATCTGCCAACAAAGTTTTGTCATACGCTAGTAGTGGATGTGGAGTTATTACATCCACCGGTGTTCCCCTTCGAACAGGAGGCCTGCCAGTACTAAAGTGCTCAACGACTACTGCCCTAAGCTCCAGCCCACAGGATTCTGCTGCTAAACCCAAATATATATTGATGACCAGTAAACCTGCAGTGGTGATAGATGCCAATAAATTGACAAATTATTCGTTCTTGAAATCTGCAGTGATTGTTTCAGCGAGTGAGAAAAATGCAGAAAGGGAAAATAGTAAGGAATGCAAAGGAATATCCAGCTTGGAAACTGATAATGCTGCTAATATGGTGAAGGATCAAAGTGGACCTAAAGATTCTGGTAATTCTGCGGAGCAGGAGATTTTGACTCGGTCAATAAAGAAAATGGGAGAAACTGAGGAAATTACCACAATATCATCTCAGATAATGGTTTACAGAAATGAATCTAAAAAGTCAGATATTGCAAGTGGGGCATTGTTACAAGATACCAATCATCAGTATTCCTTACGTTCTTTACAGAAAAGTTCTAATGGTTCCACAGATAGAGAAGCTGGAAGTCCCTCTCAAACAATTATTTTGAATCATGCAGCTGAAAGTGACTGGATTGTTGAAAATTCAGTCCCTGAAAATGCCCAGGATCTTAAAAATCCAGCAGTTGAAAATGCCCAAAATCCTGAAAATACAGTGTCTGAAAGTGACCAGGATCTTGAAAATCCAGCCGCTGAAAGGGACGAGGATCCTGAAAATGCAGCTGCTGAAAGTGACCAGGATCCAAAAAATCCAGAGTGTAAAAGCGCCTGTATTTCTTTGGAACAAGACAATGGATGTACTGTAGAATCCGCATGTAGTACTATAGAGGTACAGACAGTAGAAGGTTCAGACGTTAATCAGCAAACACCAAATAGATCTGAGCAGGACGAAGCAGATAAAGACAGGAAAGGTGATGTGGTCACTGATTATCCAACAATAAATGAGCAAGATGAAAACCTTCCCTCGGATCCCGGTTACAATAGTAGCGCACGAGAAAGTGAACAGAATTCACAGAGTGAGGATGAAGTGAGTGCTTTTATTTACAATAAAAATGTTTCCTAGTTTTAGAATTAGAATTCCTGGCTTAGTGCTGCTTTAGTATTTATTTTCTGAAATGTTCTGTATGCAATGGCAAATCCCAAGGCACAAAACAGTGGGTCCCAGAGTTTTATTTAGTTTCAATGTTTTTTTATTACAAGTTTAATTCAACATACAAACGTTCACATTCAAATAATAGTGATGTACCGTATATACTCGCGTATAAGCCGACCTGAATATAAGCCGAGGCACCTAATTTTACCACAAAAAACTGGGAAAACTTATTGACGCGAGTATAAGCCTAGGGTGTCCATCTGCATGCCTCACTATGCCTCACTGTGTCCATGACTAGACTGACGTTTAACATGGGAGTCTATGGAAGGTGTGCCCGGGTTTGAAAAATCTGTGCTCCCCGGCCGTAGGTCCCCCAGACGAAAAAACTTTGCACACTTAGAGGAAAAATGGGGTACATGTGTGCCAAGTTTGGGGTCCAGGAGACCTACGGCCGGCCGGTACCGAGTCCCCAAACCTCCGGGAGATCAGGCGCAAAAAGGTAACTCGAGTATAAGCCGAGGGGGGCATTTTCAGCACAAAAAAAGTGCTGAAAAAATCGGCTTATACGGTAATAGTTACAACCAGGATGCAGCATCCGATAAGATCAGCGTTCCCAACCTAACAAAACATGACTAAAACATAGTAATCAAGAATGTAGCGTAGGTGGGGAGACTTTATTGTCTCCTGGCAGCACCCTACCCCAAAAAAATTCCACATGACATTATGGAAATGATAGCAAAACAATTAAAAAATAGGGAAGGAGAGAAAAGAAGAAAGGAAGAGGAAAGGGAGAGAGAAAAAATTCAAAGAAATCAAGAAAGAGCATGGTTAGGTACGTCCCTTCACTTTTTATGAGGAGGTAAGCAAAAACTCGGACAAAGGAGTGGCTGTGGATGTAGTATACTTGAATTTTGCCAAAGTTTGACACAGTTTCCAACATGCGTCCAATGTGTAAATGAATGTCTACAGGCTTAGAATATTCAGTCTGTAAATGGATTGAAGACCGCATTCAGAAAGTAGTGGTTAATAATTCATACTCTGAATGGTCTAAGGTTATTATTGGCCTACCCCAAGGTTCAGTGCTTTAGAAACCTTTACTATTTTTTGTATTTCTTTTTTAAATCCTTTTTCTTGTCTTTTTGCAAAGTTGTACAAAAACACACAGTAGGGGACTGGTGTGCATGCAGGGGGCACTGCCCAAATGCATAACGAGCAATAAACTAATACTACAAATCTAATCTAAAATAATAAAAGGTGCAAGGCTCAAGCATGAAATGGACTTCTACATAAAGGATTCTTACCCATTCAGAAACCATATCACCTATGATGCTGATCTATACATTTTTAGAAATCCATAGGTGTGGCAGTTATGTTATCCAACCAACAGGACCAAACTTTATTAAATTTAGTCAGACAACCTCTATTGCGACATGTGCCTGATACAAGGGCAAAGTGGAATTGACCAACTTCATCCAAAAACTAAACGGCGGGGGGGGGGGGGGAGAGAAGGATCCTTCCAATGAAGGGCGATCGCTTTCTGGGCATAAAATAGGAGGAGGCTTAAAATAATTCTTCTTGCTAGCCTAGGGGCTAGTTCTTCGACCAGGCCAAGCAGACAGAACCTGGGTGATGGGGGAGACAGGGATATGCACCACATAGATGATGACATCTAGAACCTCCTGCCAATACATAGCAATTGCAGGGCAGAATACATGTATGAAGTCGCCAACTGGGTGAGAACATCTCCAGCAAGATGTAGTAATGTTGAAATCCACCCTGTGGCGTTTGTATGGGATAAAGTATGCTCTGTGAATAATTTTAGGAACCCTTACTTTTTAACATATTTATAAATTATTATATAGGGTCTGGGATTAAAAGTACTATTTCAGTGTTTGTAGATGACACCAAGCTATGCAGTGGAATTGCATCATTACAGGATGTCTCCAACCCACAAGCCGACCTCAATACAGTATTTAATTGGGTGACACTGGAAAATTAGGTTTAATGTTGATAAATGTAAAGTTGCATTTTGGGGGTTAAAAACATCCATTTACCAACCATGCGTGGTGAAGGATCTAGGTGTTCTGGTAGATCATTGACGTAATAATAGCATGCAATGCCAAACTGCACTTTCTGAAACTAGCAAAATACTTTCTTGTATTTTAAGAGGTATGGACTGCGGAGAGAGCGAGAGATCATTTTGCCCCCGTACAAACCATTAGTAGGATACCATCATAAGTGTAGCAATATGTTACTAATGTTGTACCTTCATTAAATGTAACCATATTGTTACACTTAGAGGCACCTCTCTTCTCATTTATACTCAGTTGTGACATGACGCTACTTGTATATCAAGACATCACTTGTATATCAAGTCAAAATTTCTTAAGAAATTTTGCTGGTCTTGCAAAACGCTCTCAAACCAAGTTACACTCAAACCAAGGTTTTACTGTATAAATATAGAAGTGGTCCATATAGTGAACTTGGTGTTCAGTTATTCACTTTCAGGTTATTACAGAGGACAAGAGGGCAATCTTTGTGTGGAGGAAAAGAGATTTAACATTTACATGTGGAAAGGGAAAGAGCTGTGAAAATGTAGAATAGACTCCCCCAAAAAATGGTTCTGAAAGTCAACAGCTCTCTGCTCCATGAAGACTGAGAACTCAGCGATCAGCAGTCTTTGATTGCTCAGTTCTCAGTCTTAGATGTGGCAGGGAACTGATGCAGCATCGGAATGATGCTGCATCCACCTAGGGAAATATAAATGTTCATTTAAAAAAAAAAAACAATACTTCTCTTTTGAGCTATGGTTGTTGTCTGGTGAAGGCTTCCTGTCTCATCTCCCATATGGGTCTCTTGTTGGTACACATGTGGAGGACACTTTGGCTAAAGTCCTGGACTGTGAAACCCACGTCTAATCCACATAATCTTTGGGGCCAATGTATTTTTAGATCTTCTCTTGATACCATTAGCAGGGACGCTTCTGGTGGCTTGATGCAATTTCCCCTTGAACTGTGAATTTTAACTCCACTGTCCTAGTGTTGAGGTCCCAGTGGCCAGACATTAGCTACCATAGAAATATTAACGTTACTGCATCAGTAATGATTGTTTTGTTTTTTTACGTTTTAGAGTGAAGCCGATGACTCTGTGGACATTGAAACAGTGGAAGAAATTTCTGAGAGGATTAACATTGCTCGTCTTAAGGCAACGGCTACTCCCGTCACGTCAAACAGTGACAAGTAAGGGCTTGCCTACATTGTAAACCGATATAAAACTACTGTATATACTGAAAAGAGGATCAGAGGTACTGCACTTTGTTTTTAATTTGAAAGATTGTTCACACCATGTGCGGTGACCTGCGTTTACATCTGTACAGTTGATCACAGGACACCTTGATCACAGGTTGATCACTAGGACACCTAAAAAGCATGCTGATGTAATAAAACAAAAGCTTATGATGTGACTATAGAATTCCCTTAAAGTGTAAACTCCCCTTTTCCAGAACATAACCTATGCAATCAAGGGGTCCCAGTAGATATTAAAAAAAAACAAAAAAAAACCTATTCAGATTTGCTAAATATTTTTTTTATTGCCACACCTGTCGGCCATTTGGGTCCCACCAGAATATTTCCCAAATGGTAATCCACATGTCGTGCCTTATTGCTAGGACATGAAAACCATTGGACACTCGCTCCCATCATTACATGAGCAAATACTAATGGTTTTCGTATCCTACAAGGCAGAATGTAGGGATTGCTAACTGGGAGTTTTTTGTTTTTGTTTTTTTGGACAGGGCTTTCAGGGAAACCCAAAAGGCCTGCCGGTATGACAATAAAATTGATGAACATTTTACCAAGCTGCACACATATATATATATATATATATATATATATATATATATATATATATATATATATATATTTTTTACTGGGCCCCCTTGACTGCATAGACAATTTTTAGCAAAAAGGTCAACTTGGCCTTTAAAGCTGAACTCCAGGAGCTATCGGAATCACGTACCTACATTAGTCCAGCTTGATACAACTGGAGAAGCTGAATATCATTGTAGTCAATTGATACTAGATTGACACTGTGATCTTCCAGGTCCTACTCGGGTTCTATGCAAGCAGCTTTCTTATGAACACAGAACACAGGAGGTTGCTCACTCAACACCTCCATCATTTATAAGCAGACCTTGTATTTTTTCAATAAATATAAGGTGTTCTCGGATTAGATGACGTGGAGATCATGCCATCATCGCCCTGCCTCTCCTCTTCACCTCATCCAAGGCATTCTATGAATGGTGGTAGTGAAGAGCAAGTGACCCCCTGTGTATAAAGGGGAAGCCGCTCTTAGGGGCAGGTCACACCACATGCAGTCCAGTGCGTTTTTTTTTCTTTCAAAAATGCATGGAAAGTAGGTTATTTGGTTTTCAATGGCATAGTTCTTGCAGTTCCAGTGTGTTCTAGTTCCAGAAAAAAAAGTAGAACATGCTGCATTTTTCCTGCACTAGACTATACTGGAACGCTGTAAAACGTACTTAAATGCACCAAAAACGCACTGGAACACACATGTCCTTATTTAAGGTTACGAAAAAAGAGGGGGGCAATGCAATGGACTGCATCAAAAATGCACCAAAAGCGCATCCAAAGCGCACTGGAACGCATCAAAACATGCATGCAGGAAAGCATCCACTCTGCGTTTCTACTAGTCCTTACAGAACTTGAGCAAGACCCAGAAGATGGTGGCTATCAATGTTGTAGGATTGACTACCACATTGATTTTCAGCTATGCATTCTTGCATTGTGCCACGTTGATGTTAGCTGAGTCAATACAGTAACTGGTTTAACCATTCTGACAAATATTTTTCAAAAGAGAAAAGAAGAATTTTACTGTCAGTTTTGTTTAGAAATATTTTGTCTTATTTGTTATTCTGTATAGTTTTACATTTCAGTTCTGTATTTTTTGTTTCTTTCTTTTCCATTAAGGAAAACGGGCAGTCTTTAAATTTCAGGTTGTAGTGCTTGCCTACATGAGGATTGGACTCCACATAAAAACTGTAGGCTAGTCCAGGATAACCCCAATTACCAGTATACCTTTTTTTTTTTTTTTTCTGCACCTCTGTTTTAACTATTTTTTTTTTTCATTGGAACCATTTTTTATTAGATTTTTTTTTTTTTTAAGTCCAGACTTTTCTCTTATTGCTGGAGCCTTGTCTCCTTAGTTGCATTGATCTGGCACAGCTGCCTTCAACCTGACTTTTGGAGTGCTCCCTGGTGGATGTTGCTGGGATAGCCTAGAAGTAACATTTGAGCACTCAGTTCTGCATTGGGTCCTTTTTAGACTCCATTCTGGTAACATGTTGGTTGTGAAGCGCTTTCCAGGTCCAGAGCCACTGGCATTACCTCCATTCTTTCCCTGTCTCTGAAGGCCCACTTTGTAAGTGAGCTGATTGGGCTAAGCATCTGGAGCTACGTCATTTACCTATGAGATTGTGCCCCCTAGTGTCATATGCTGGGTGGAGCCTCACACTCTGCGCTCCTTTCCGCCATACAGTGACGAGGAAGCATTTTCCTTCTATTGCTCTTGTTTGCAAAAGCCACATGGAACTTTGACCTGTTTCCTCTGCAGGCCAACAGTGACTTAGGTCATCTCCAGCAACCATCTGCTACCAAATTATTTCGATTTTCTGAGCATCTGAGGCTTTCTCTCCTATGTAAGCCATGAGATGCTAGTGGAAATCAAGCTTTATCAGGTGCTGCCTGCAGTTTACCTATTTATATTGCTAACGTCTACAGCCTAGAATCATGCTGCCCTATGCTACTAGAGTCTGTTCCAGAATCCTACTTCGCTCAGTTAAGTGTAGCCAGGTACTCTGCCTTTTTGGCTGTGTTTTTTATTATGGTCATCCAAGACTTTGTGGCCCAAATCACCCAGTTATTTAGTGACATTAACCACAAAGGCCACAAAAAAGTGCTCATGCCTTTTCCTGCAGATTCTCTTACTGATTTGCCCGTGTCCTGACAAAATGGGCAACTCGGCAGAAAAACGAACCACGTCACTTCCGCTTTCTTTAAACCATCAGTAATTGCTGATTTGGATGAATTGATGTTTAGACACAACACCAGCTACCAAATACAGTCTGGTAAATGAAGATTTTGCTGTTTTTACAGCACAGCAGCCCGCAGTCTTGGCAGCTTTTGAGCCATTGACCTTAGATGCACTGTCTGACTGAGTCACTCGAGTCCTTGACTGATGAGATTGTGCTTGAGGAGTCAGTCTACTGTGGCCAAATTAGGGCAGTTTTTCGGCTCTTGTGAATGTGTGCACCAGTCTGAAACTAGAGAATTGGCTTGTTGCTTCTTCCAGTGGTGTTTCCATTCGTTGGTCCTTTAACCTTTTTGCTGCCACCGCTTTCAGCTGCTTAGGTCATTATGCCTTACCTCGGCTGCATTTCCCTTCTGCTATGCGCTCATGGCTGCTTTAGTGACCATGAACTTATAGCCTAACTATTTCATATTCTGCTAAATAAAATAATAGTTGTGATCAGTGGCTATAAAACCCAAATCTTTCCACGTACACAGATTACACATACGTAACATACACATGTACAGCAATGGCCAAAAATTGAGTATAACACAAATATTAAATCAGATAAATTACAATTACCGTATATACTCAAGTATAAGCTGACCCGAGTGTAAGCCGAGGTACCTAATTTTACCACAAAAAAACTGGGAAAACGTATTGACTCGAGTATAAGCCTAGGGTGAGAATGCAGCCGCTACTGTAAGCGGAAAAGAGGGTCAACAATGCCCATTGCAACCTTACTGTGCCCATTGCAACCTCACTGTGCTCTAGTCAGTGTACCTGAAATTCTTGACAGGCTGCGGGCATCCATTGCTTAAAAGTCGCGGTCTCCTCCTGGTCCCTTCCGTGATAGGCGTTTCCCAGCAGACACTGTTCAGTGTTCCGCCTATGACAGACGTTCTCTAATCCCCGGACAAGAGCATGTCCGCGATTGGCGTAACACTGAACACAGTGTCTGCTGGGAAAAGCCTATCACGGAAGGGACCAGGAGGAGACCGCGACTTTTAAGCAATGGATGCCCGCAGCCTGTCAAGAATTTCAGGTACACTGACTCGAGTATAAGCCGAGGGGGGTATTTTCAGCCTTAAAAAAAGGGCTGAAAAACTTGGCTTATACTCGAGTATATACGGTAATTGCAAAATCCCTCTTTGCCATGAAAAATAACTTATTCCCAGAAAAACCCTTTCCACTGCAATTGTGAAGAAGGCTTAAGGGCGCCCAAGAAAGTCTTGCAAGCTCCAGGACCGTCTCCTACAGTTGATTCAGCTGCGGGATCGGGGCACCACCAGTGCAGAGCTTGCTCAGTCAGGAATGGCAGCAGGCATGTGTGAGTACATCTGCACGAACAGTGAGGCAAACATTTTTGGAGGATGGCCTGGTGTCAAGAAGGGCAGCAAAGAAGCCATTTCTTTCCAGGAAAAATATCAGGGACAGACTGATATTCTGAAAAATTTACAGGGATTGAACTGCTTAGGACTAGGGTAAAGTAATTTGCTCTGATAAATCCCCCATTCTGATTGTTTTGGGCATCTGAAAAAAATCTTGTCCAGAGAAGAAAAGGTGAGCATTGCCATCAGTCCTGTGTCATGCCAACAGTAAAGCATCCTGAGACCATTCATGTGCGGGGTTGCTTCTCGGCCAAGGAAGTAGGCTCACTCACAATTTTGCTTAAGAACACAGCAATGAATAAAGAATGGTACAAAAAAATCCTCCTAGAGCAACTTCTCCCAACCATCCATGAACAATTTGGTGACAAAAAATGCCTTTTCCAGCATGATGGCTTGGGGAACAAAATATCTAAATTTCTCTTGTCATCCATGGACTGACACAGCGTGTCTTATACACCTTTACACGTGGGTTATGTCCCTGCTTGCAGGAGAAGACCTAGGCAGAATGTGAGATGTTATACATACATGCTAAACAGCCAGAGCTGAACAGCCCCGCCCAGGGGGGCGGTTCCTCCTGACATAACCCTCCCACTGCAGTCAGCAGACCTCAGTTTTTTTCTGCCTAGCAGAAGGAGAAGACTTGGCTCTCTCAGGAGCCAGTCTCCTGACCTATTTTCTATTCCTTTTGGAATTTTTTCCTATTTTTTTTTTCTTTTGAGATCTTCTATCAACTGTTGGCTGGGCAACAGGTTGGGTACAAGATATCCTCGTAGTCTTCCCTGTCCGACCATCGAGCGTGCTGATCCTCGCCTTGTGTGCGTGAGACTCAGTTCACGACATGCCCCACGACTCCAGGGGTGGCCGGTGGGCTTCCAGCTCCGCGGTCCTCTCAAGATAGAACAGTCCGGCTGTATCTTTCGCGGTGGACCAGGCCGACAGCTACTCAGTACCGCACTGTGATAGTTCTGTCAGAAACACACCAGTGGGTCCCTCAGGGGACGGGTAAGTAGTCTCTCCTGGCTGCAGGTGAGTACATGCTGTGTGTTTCTTGTGTGGGGGATTTCCCTGTCTCCCCCTGTGTTTTTTAATGTCACTCTCTGTGCACTTCGCTGGCGCTGTACTGTGTGGGGTGCCTGGGGGCCATACTGTCCTGGGGGGGGCTCATGCTGCTCTGCATTTCGCTGGGGCTGTTTATTTGAGAGTGAGGGGCATGGGCGCCGTTCGGCGCCATGTTTGGTGACTGTGCTGTTTTTTACATTGGCGGCCATCTTGCCGTGGTCCGCCAGAGCACATTGCATATGGACCATTTTCTTGTAGCCGCACCTTCTTCTAGCTCTAGTTCAGCCTCTAGCGCCGCTCAGGAACGGCGCGAATCTCCTCACAGTCTCTCTCCTCTCAGCTCACTCACGCTGAGCAACGCGGCGCGGAGAGACAGGGCAGCGGAACCGAGCGGTCCTGGTCAGGTTGGTGGGTCCCCTGGGCATTCCCCTACTTCAGTCAGCACAGCCTGTGGGTGGTCTCAGAGGGGGACATTATGGAGTCAGAGTCACCAGCTTCCCCTAACATGCCAGAGGCAGCAGCCAGTGCTCCAGCACCTGCGGTCCCTATGGACCAGTTGTCGGCAGTCCTGGAATCATTTCTGACCAGGATGGAAGCTGTGTGTGAGCACAAGGGAGCAAAAAAGCGCCCTCTCCCCACTTTATCTCCACAAGGGGAGTGCTCTGATTCAGATATGGGCCTAGCTGCTGCTGCTCAGGACCCTAACTCTGAATATTTAGATGGTTTTGAACAGGACATTCCTTGTGAGGAAGACTCCAGTTCTGAGTCAGTAAATGACAGGGCGCTTGTTAGTGAACTCATTGATGCTGTGAGGGACACTCTCAAGCTAAATGCTGCGACTGCAGAACCTCAGGCGGATACAGTCTCCTTTGGTTCTTTTAAGACCAAGCCTTCTAAAAAGGTTTTTCCATATGTACCTTTCTTTGACCAGCTCATTGACCAGGTCTGGGAAAAGCCGCAGAAGACTTTCATGGTCCCGCGGCGTTTGTCTATTAGATACCCCTTTGAAGACGCCCTGCTTAAAAAGTGGGCTTCTCCCCCGGTGGTCGACCCTCCAGTCGCCCGTTTAAACAAGGCCACCACTCTCCCGATGGAGGGGACTCCTGCGTTTAAGGACCCCACTGACAGGAGGTCAGAAGTGGTGAGTAGAGCCATGTTCGCCTTGTTGGGATCCGCCCTACGGCCCGTGGTAGCGGCGACCCTTGTGTCTCAGACACTCACGGAACAGGCAAAAATTTTTGCACCAAACTGTGCAGGAGTATAACCTTCCTCCAGACACTATTGCTCTGGCCCACCAGATGGTGCAGGGTCTGATATATGTGTGCGACGTCACGTTGGACGCGGCCCCTTTAATATCCAGGGCCTCTGTCTCGGCAGTGGTATTGCGTCGTCTCATCTGGTTGAAATGCTGGTCTGCTGACCTAGCCTCTAAGAAGCTCCTGACGGATCTACCTTTTAAGGGTGGTAGACTTTTTGGTGCTGCTCTGGATGACATCATCAAGGATGTCACGGGAGGTAAAAGCACTCTCCTTCCTCAAACTATCAAGGGTAAGGAGGCCCGACGTAAACCGGGTCCTTCCTTTCCAGCAAAAAAGGTTTTTTTCGTCCGTCAGAGTCCACGGGTAAGCCATCCCAGACTGACAACAGTGCGGCTGGCGGGCACAAGCGCCCCTGGGTGCGTAAGCCGAACAAGCCGGCTCCCAAGCCCGCCTCCGCGTGAAGTCTTGCCCCCGCCCGTCTCTGGGGTGGGGGGACGACTTCGCAGGTTCACGGATCGGTGGACCTCCCGGATCTCCGACCGGTGGGTGTGCGAGGTGGTCACCTCAGGATACAGAATAGAGTTCCGCTCCTGGCCCCAGACAGATTCTTTCCCTCAAATCTCCCTCTCCTTCCTGCCCGTCGGGCAGCCCTCTTGGGGGCTGTACAGGATTTGATCGGGTCCGGAGTAATTGTGCCGGTTCCGTCCCAGGAGAGGTTTCAGGGGTTCTACTCGAATCTGTTTGTTGTTCCAAAGAAGGACGGGGTTCGGCCAATCCTGGACCTCAAGGCCTTGAATGCCTTCGTGAAGGTGCAAAAATTCCGCATGGAATCCATTCGCATGGTGATCGCTACACTCCATCAAGGGGATTTTCTGGCATCCTTGGACATCAAGGACGCCTACTTGCATGTTCCGATCTGCGCAAGCCACCAGAAGTTTCTGCGCTTTGCGGTCGGCGAAGTCCACTATCAATTTGTGGCTCTTCCCTTCGGCCTAGCCTCGGCACCGAGGGTGTTCACCAAGGTGCTTGCTCCGGTCCTAGCTTTGCTGAGACAGCGAGGCATTGCTATCGTGGGCTATCTGGACGATTTTCTTCTAAGAGCAGACAGTGGCTCAGAATTGGAAGAAAGTGTGACTATCGTCAGTCAGACCCTCAGGGAGTTTGGGTGGCTCCTGAACGTTCAGAAGTCGGTTCTAGTCCCGACTCAGCGTCTGGAGTATCTAGGTCTGATTCTGGACTCCTTGGAGGCAAGAGTCTTCCTACCTCCAGACAAACTACTGACACTTCAGTCTGCAGTACGGGTGCTGACGTCCCGAAAATGGTCGTCAATCCGCTTTTGCATGAGAGTCCTGGGACTCATGGTGGCCTCCTTCGAGGCCGTTCCTTATGCCCAAGCGCACACCAGGGCTTTACAGAAAGAGATCTTGTCCACTTGGGACAAATCCCCGTTGTCCTTGGATCTTCAGATCCAGGTGAGTCACCTGGTCAGGGCGTCCCTGACGTGGTAGTTGAGGTCCCCGACCCTTCGGTCCGGGAAGTCGTTCCTCCCCATCCAATGGACGGTGATCACGACGGACGCCAGCCTGACGGGCTGGGGGGGGGGAGTCTGGGGAGTCCTGTCGGCCCAAGGGCTTTGGACTCCGGACGAAGCCCTCTTACCGATCAATGTGCTGGGGATACGGGCAATCAGACTGTGCCTCTCCTCATGGTCGGAGACACTACAGGGTCACTCCATCAGGATCCAATCGGACAACGCCACAGCAGTGGCGTATGTCAACCATCAAGGGGGGACTCGGAGCTCAGCTGCGGCTTCCGAGGTTGCCCGCATCCTGAGGTGGGCCGAAAGAAGCGTGCCGGCTCTGTCGGCCGTCTACATTCCGGGCGTAGACAATTGGCAGGCGGACTATCTAAGTCGCCAGACGCTGGACCAGGGAGAGTGGTCCTTGCACCCGGAGGTCTTTCAACTCCTTTGCAGACGGTGGGGCACGCCTGATGTGGACCTGATGGCCTCTCGACTCAATCGCAAGGTGTCGAGGTTTGTGGCCAGATCCAGGGATCCCTGGGCGGATGCCTCGGATGCGTTGGTGGCCCCATGGGGTCAGTATCACCTGATATACGTTTATCCTCCGCTGCAGTTGCTCCCTCACCTGCTCCGCAGGGTAGCGACCGAGGGAATTCCGGTGATCCTCATTGCTCCGGATTGGCCTCGGCGTCACTGGTACGCCGATCTGGTACGTCTCATCGCAGACGTTCCCCGGCGGTTACCAATACGGGGGGACCTTCTGTCTCAAGGTCCTATATTTCATCCTGCTTTACAGTCTCTGGCTTTAACGGCATGGTTATTGAAAGCCAGGTGCTGAGAGACCGAGGTCTCTCGGATTCGGTCATTTCGACCATGTTAAGGGCACGGAAGTCTTCCTCCAGAAAGATCTATCACCGTACTTGGAGAGCTTACATCGCCATGTGCGAAGAGCTGGACTGGCGCCCACGAACGTATTCCGTTCCCAGAATCCTGCATTTTCTGCAGCGTGGTGTGACCCAAAAGCTCGCTTTGAGTACCATTAAGGGTCAGATTTCGGCCTTGGCCATCTTCTTTCAGCGACCGCTGGCAGGTCATCCCTTGGTTAGCACCTTTGTGCAGGGGGTTCGCCATGTGCTCCCCCCTGTCAAGCCTCCTCTCCCCCCGTGGGATCTGAATTTGGTGCTCTCGGTCCTCCAGGAACCTCCCTTTGAAAATATTAGAGATATTCCCCTCTTGACTTTGTCTCAGAAGGTGGCCTTCTTACTTCCATTAGACGAGTGTCTGAATTGGCGGCCTTGTCCTGCAAGTCGCCCTTTTTGGTCATCCATAAGGATAAGGCGGTGTTACGTCCGCGACCTTCTTTTCTGCCAAAGGTGGTCTCGGCCTTCCACTTAAACGAGGACATTGTCCTCCCGTCCTTGTGTCCTCACCCATCGCATCCCAGAGAGTTTGCGCTTCACACTTTGGATGTGGTACGAGCCTTGAGGGTGTACCTGTCTGCTACTGCTTCTATTCGGAAGTCTGACTCTCACTATTTGTGGCTGTCTCTGGTCCAAAACAGGGCCAAGCGGTTTCGTCTGCCACCATTTCTAGGTGGATCAGACAAGCCGTCATTCAAGCTTATGCTCTCAAGGGGCGGGCGCCTCCCTTTCCGGTTACGGCACATTCCACCAGGGCAATTGGTGCTTCCTGGGCTTTCCGACATCAAGCGTCGGTTGCACAAGTGTGCAAGGCGGCGACCTGGTCGTCTGTTCATACCTTTTCTAAGTTTTATAAGGTTGATGTGGCTGCATCTTCGGATGCTTCCTTCGGCCGCAAGGTGTTGCAGGCCGCTGTTTGATGTTGCATCTCCTCCGTTGAGGAGCTCTGCCTTGTTTGGAGTGAAGTTTTTGGTTTTCCATTTATACTGCTCCCATCCCTCTTGACACTGCTTTGGGACATCCCACGTGTAAAGGTGTATAAGACACGCTGTGTCAGTCCATGGATGACAAGAGAAAATAGGATTTTTGTACTCACCGTAAAATCCGTTTCTCTGGCATCCATGGACTGACACAGCACCCACCCTTCTTTTTAAGTTTGTACTGCTTTGTTACGAACTGAGGTCTGCTGACTGCAGTGGGAGGGTTATGTCAGGAGGAACCGCCCCCCTGGGCGGGGCTGTTCAGCTCTGGCTGTTTAGAATGTATGTATAACATCTCACATTCTGCCTAGGTCTTCTCCTGCAAGCAGGGACATAACCCACGTGTAAAGGTGTATAAGACACGCTGTGTCAGTCCATGGATGCCAGAGAAACGGATTTTACGGTGAGTACAAAAATCCTATTTTTGGGTCCATGGCCAGAAAACTCCACAAACCTTTATCCTATTGGGAACGTGGTTAATCCTCGAGGTGGGGGAACAAAAAACCCCCACAAATTCTGACAAACTCCAAGCATTGATTATACAAGAATGAGCTGCCATCAGTCAGGATGTGGCACAGAAGTTGATTGACAGCATGCCAGAACGATCAGCAGAGGTCTTGAAAAAGAAGGGTCAACACTGCAAATATTGACTCTTTGCATAAACTTAATGTAATTGTCAATAAAAGCCTTTGACACTTATGAAATGCTTGTAATTTTACTTCAGTACACCATAGTAACATCTGACAAAAAGATCAAATAACATTAAAGCAGCAGCAGACTTTGTCAAAATGTATATTTGTGTCAATCTCAAAACTTTTGGCCAGGGCTATACACTAAAAACTTAACTGTCATATACTTTGTGTGATGGTGTAATGCAGTGCACCAACACACTAAGGGCCCATTTACAATAGTAGGAATGCATTATGCTGTGCAAAAGCTGTGTGCACTGGTATGTGTTGTGCACAAGCACTGCAGTACATGGTTACAATGCATTGCATTGCTTGATTTTGTTTGTTTGTTTTTCTTTTACAAAATTCAACTCTGTGTGGCAGCACGTTGTAACGCTTTTCCATGCGCTGTAACTCAAAACGTTGCAGGGTGGTATTGCTTGTAGTCCTCACCTCTGCGAGTGTCTGAACTGACAGCTTTATCCTACAAAAACCCTTTCTGATTTTGCATTGGGACAAGGCCTAGTTGAGGTGGTGTTGAGGCCTTATGCCTCGTACACATGACCAGTTTTTCCGTTGGGATAAACTCCGATGGATTTTTCAGACGAAATTCCGCTCAAGCTGTCTTGCATACTCACGGACACGCCAAATTCCGACCGTTAAGAACGCGGTGACGTACAACACTACGACGAGCCGAGAAAAATTAAGTTCAATGCTTCCGAGCATGCGTCGACTTGATTCTGAGCATGCGTGTTTTTTTCTCCGTCTGAGTTCCATACAGACGAACGGAATTTCCGTTAGAAAGAGAACATGTTCTCTTTTTTTCAGACGGGAAAAATTTCTAACGCGGTCGGAATTTCCGACGGAAAAAGTCCGATGGGGCATACACACTGTATCCGATGAAAAAATTCCGTCTGATTTTTTTCCTCGGAAATTCCGACCGTGTGTACGCGGCATAAGACTTCCTTCTTGCCTAGCAGACAAAACCTGAAGGAGGCAGGTGTGTGATAAAACTGCATATTTCATAGAAAAAAACTATCTCACTTACAGTATTGTAAGCATTATGGGCATACAGAGGTATCTGCATAGTAGTGTGATAGGACACCTTAGGATTTAGAGAGAACAGTCGTACTGTGTGTTGTAATCTCTGCACTGGCGCACAGGATGTGCTCACTGAATAGCGCATGTGATAATTGGAGTACGGCCCCTTTCACACGGAGGGTCCGTTCAGGTCCGCCTGTCAGTTTTTTAGGCGGACCTGCACGGACGCTCCATGTAGCCCTATGGAGGCACGGATGTCAGCGGAGACATGTCCGCTGACATCCGCTCCGCCAAAGTGTGACGGAGGAAAACCCTATTTTTCCTTCCGTCGGCGGAGCGGATCGGATGACAACGGACTCTACGGTCCGTCGTCATCCGATTCCCCATAGGGGAGAGCGGCGCTCTGACAGGGCGGTCCCTGCACAGTGTGCGGGGACCGCCCAGTCATCCGCCGGCTCAGCAGGGATCAACTGAGCGATCCCAGCTGAGCAAGCGGAGCTTCACGGGGCGGATCATGACTGATCCGCCCCGTGTGAAAGAGCCCTACAGGTTAGAATGTCAATATGTTCCAAGGTAACACGATATCTCAAACCCTCCCCAAGTACAGCCCAAAATGTATTGTTGTCCTAACCTTTCCAGCACAAAAAACTCTGATCTGTAGGTACTCCCGCTATCGCAGATGCTGCACATGTTATTTAGTGAACAGATCCAAAATTTCTTTGTCCCTCAATGGACGAGAAAGAAAATAGGATTTTTGTACTTACCGTAAAATCCTTTTCTAATGCCGCGTACACACGACCATTTTTCATGACGAGAAAAATGCCATTTTTAAAAATGGTCGTGAAAAACGGTGGTGTGTATGCTCCAGAGCATTTTTCTCAACGAGAAAAATGGGCGAAAAAAATTAGAACCTGCTCTATTTATTTTCTCGTTGTTTTTCACGTCGTGAAAAACGGTCATGTGTATGCTTTTACGAGGGGGAAAAAATGCGAATGATCAGAATCAAGTATGAGACGGGAGCGCTCGTTCTGGTAAAACTAGCGTTCATAATGGAGATAGCACATTCGTCACGCTGTAACGGACTGAAAAGCACGAATCGTCTCTCACCAAACTTTATTAACACGAGGATCAGCAAATGCGTCACAAAGGGTGGTGCCATTAGAATAGAACTTCCCCTTTATAGTGCCGTCGTACGTGTTGTACGTCACCGCGCTTTGCTCAAGCATTTTTTTTCACGAACGTGTGTATGCAAGGCAGGCTTGAGAAGAAACACGAAAAATCACTTGGAGAAAAACGTAGTTTTTTTCCATGACATGAATAACGGCCGTGTTTTTATGCTGCATAAGAGTTCTTTGAAGGACATGGATCCCACAAATTTGGAATATGCTGGTGGTGGGGAGGGGTTATCCTGAGATTAGTTTTTTTATTTGCTAGTGTCCAATCCTCCTGTAGGTGGCAGTAAGTTTAAAGACTTCCTATGTTTCACAATGAACTTAAAGCGGAGTTCCACCCAAAAGTGGAACTTCCGCTTTAAGCACTCCTCGCCCCCTTACATGCCACATTTGGCATGTAATTCTTTTTGGGGGGAAGTAGGTACCTGGCTTTGACAGCTGACTTCCTGTCCCACTTCCTCCTGTCTTCTCGCTGCCTAGGCGACTCCTCCTCTCACCCTAGGCGGCTCCATCCTCTCTGCAATCTTCTGTGACGTGTCACAAGTACCAGAAGATTGCCTGGCCACTAGGAGAGTGCAGTGGGACTCGCGCATTCGCAGTTCGTGCCCGGCTGTGAAGCCGCAAGCTGTCATAGCCGAGCGCCCACAGTTGCAACGATGGTGCTGCGGAGAGAAGGGTGAGAGGAGCAAGGCTTCGGGTGGCTGCATCGCTGGACTGTGGAACAGGTGTCTGTTTATTAAAAGTCAGCAGCTACACTTTTTGTAGCTGCTGCCTTTTATAAAACTGATAAACGAGTGGAACTCCGCTTTAAAGTGTAACTACACTGCATCTGAGCACCACAAACCAAAAAAAGCTATTTAGTTTATTTTTAATAATCAACGCAAACTCACCCAATTCATCATAAATTATTTTGAAAAACACCCCCTAGCATTTCTGGCTGTGGCCATCTTGAGTAGGACAGATTATTCATGTAGCATTTACTTCCGGGAATCCATCTGTCCTTGGCTAAGGCATGCCTGCAGGAGTGTGTGCTTAGCTGAGAAAACCCTTTCTGAAGACTCCTAGGATGTATGACATGATTTGCCTAGGCTTGGAAAGCAGCAAGGAGCTGAAGAAATGTGAAAAAAATATTTAAAACAGTTACTTATCTATTTGCTTATGCTAGCAGCATAAGGATTAAAAATAATCAATGTTGATTGAAATAGTGAAGTTCCACCTTTAAGGATTTTACCGTGGGCAAAAACAATCCTGTTTTTTTTATTTGAGGAACTGTCAGCTCTACAGAGTTGTGTGTCCACAGTAAGAGCAATTAAAAGAATCTTCCCCTCATTGAAAGGAAGTCAGTCCCACACCCAAATGTATTCTTACCAGCATCCCATTGCCGTGGCCTGCCGCAATGTTTCAAGCCTGTGGCTAAAGTCTTTCTGCTGGATGCACCTGTGCAGTTGATAGGTTTACTGTGTTTTTTTTTTGTTTGTTTTTTTAGATATAATGGTATTCCTCTTTGTAGAGATTGTCTCTCACTTTCTGTTGTGTCTATAGGACAAGAAGTAAAGACCATTCTTTCCAATGGTACACAGAGGGAAATAACATTTGCTCTGCCAATTTCCTTTGGTCATTTTCTTGTTAAAAGCTAAGCCTGTTTTTTTTTTTTTCATTTAACAGAAGCACTGTACTTGTAAAGCCTTTAAAGGGACGGAAGATGGGCTCCAAGGTAAGGAAGAAAGAAATGTATAGCCTAGATATCCCTGTATGTACATATATACAGGTGTGCAACTCTGCATAGGCTGTTGTGAGTTTTTAAGGAAGACCGATACCTTTTATGAATGGTTTCCATGGAAGGTCAAAAAAATTTGAGTACTACAACAGCACCCTTAAGTGGTAATTGCAGATTAATTCCGTTGTCTTGTAGGGCGAATGGGCACACACACATAGATGGTCAGCAGTGCCTATATCAAGATGTTTTACTCTAGGGCAGGGGTGTTGAACTCAATTTCGTTGAGGGCCGCATCAGCAGTGTGGTTGCCCTCAAAGGGCCAGTTGTATATGGGTCGCACTACATACAGAGTGCAGAGTTCAGGATTACGTCAGGATTATGCTACGTACAGAGTGCAGGGTTCAGCAGTGCTCTACGTACAGAGTGCAGGAATTCAGGGGTGTGCTACGTACAGAGGGCAGGGATTCAGGGGTGCGCTATGTAGAGGGCAGAGATTCAGGGTTGCGCTACATACTGAGGGCAGAGATTTAGGGGTGCGCTATGTACAGAGGGCAGGGATTCAGGGGTGCGCTATGTACAGAGGGCAGGGATTCAGGGGTGCGCTATGTACAGAGGGCAGGGATTCAGGGGTGCGCCATGTACAGAGGGCATGGATTCAGGGGTGCGCCACATACTGAGGGCAGGAATTCAGGGGTGCGCTACGTACTGAGGGCAGGGATTCAGGGGTGCACTATGTACAGAGGGCAGGGATTCAGGGGTGCGCTATGTACAGAGGGCAGGGATTCAGGGGGTGCGCTACATACAGAGGGCAGAGATTCAGTGGTGTGCGACGAACAGAGGGCAGAGATTCAGTGGTGTGCGACGTACAGAGGGCAGAGCTTGGGTGCGCTGTGCCCAATGTGCAACATCTTATTTCCACCCCTCCTCCCGGGTTCTAACCCCTGCACCCAGCACTCTGCCCCCATCCCCCCACCTCTAAACACATGTTCCTACACACCTCCACAGTCCCCCCACCTCCCAAAGCAAACCTCGCATCTGTACTCTCTCCTACCTGGTGCAAGATGGCATTTACAAGAATGCTTTCATAGCCAAACTACAAGTCCTCAAAACCCCTCCCTCAAGATGCAGCCACTGGATGTAGATTGGAACACACAGCTTCCAGAGCCGTCAGGCAATGACAGGCTATGCCCGATCGACAATGCATGCGCTCAGCTACACACACAGCCGGCGCCCAGGGCCAGATTTAGAGCATCATGGGCCTGGTGCTAAGGATTTTGGTGGGCCTTTTTATGGAAACAAAACGAAAATGCAAACATTTTTTGCTAAAACAAAGTAAATATACTCTCACCAGTAATACCAGCCGTGCAGCCTTTGAGCAGCAGCAACTCCACCAATACCACCTTCTTTGCGGTCTCACTAACAGCAACATAGGGCGACCACATTTCCAAACTGCCATTCAGGGACAACCCCCCCCCCCCTTCCCAAAAAAAGATGGGGGGGGGGATGTAGTCTCAGGGTTGATTGGGAAATCGGTGGCGGGGGTGATTTTTGGGCAAATGGCTGGTGTTGGCACTTAAAATCATCCAGACACTGTGCTTGGTATGGCGTCTGGATGATCAAATTCCATTATTTCTATTACTACATTGTAATATATAGTGAAATAGTTCAACTTGCCATAATGCAGAATCAGTGGGAACCTGAGCTTGTCACTTGCCACCAGATGCAGCGTGTGACTTGCCACCACCGCCTGCCGCCAGATGCCACCCGCAGCCTGCCACCAGATACAGTGTGCCACTTGCCACCAGCAGCAAACCACCAGATACAGTGTGCCACTTGCCACCAGATACAGTGTGCCACTTGCCACCAGCAGCCTTCCACCAGATACAGTGTCCCGCTTGCCACCAGATACAGTGTCCCGCTTGCCACCAGATACAGTGTCCCGCTTGCCACCAGATACAGTGTGCTACTTGCCACCCACAGCCTGCCACCATATACAGTGTGCTACTTGCCAACCACAGCCTGCCACCAGATACAGTGTGCCACTTTCCACCAGATACAGTGTGCCACTTTCCACCAGATACAGTGTGCCACTTGCCACCAGCAGCCTGCCACCAGATACAGTGTCCCACTTGCCACCAGATACAGTGTGCCACTTGCCACCAGCAGCATGCCACCAGATACGGTGTGCCACTTGCCACCAGATACGGTGTGCTACTTGCCACCCACAGCCTGCCACCATATACAGTGTGCTACTTGCCACCCACAGCCTGCCACCAGACAGTGTGCCACTTGCCACCAGCAGCCTGCCACTCCCTTCAGCACTCTGGATGGATAGAAGGGCCGGGGCCTGCATAGTCAACCAAATCCCTGGAGCCCCCACCCCTCCTGAGCTGGGATGGTATGGCCGTGTGTGAAATGAATGCCAGGAGTATTGATCAGACCAAGTTCTACAGGGGGGGTATTGCGTGTTCAAGTCTTTGGGCTCACACTGGTGTGCTGCAGTCGGCCGTACTGCTTGTGTATTTGCAGTTTTAGCTGCAGTCCTATTGATATATATCAGGTTGCAGGTTTTTGCTGCATTTTCTGACAGTGCGCCAAAGATGCAGCATGTAGGAATTTTAGTGTGCTTTCAGAAAATGCAGAAAAAACACACAACCTAATAGAAATCAATAGGACTGTGGGTAAAACGCAGGAAAACTGTGGATACACCAGCAATGGGCCAAAACACGGCAAACCAGTGTGAACCCACCTAAAAGCACTAGGGACCTAGTACTACCACAGGCTGACACAATTCTAAACACTTTGGCTGCAGTTATAACAACTACTGCTGGAGAAAAAAGTTAAAAACGAGGGGAAGGGAGATAAGAGTCCAGTCACTGTGCTCACACTTGGATGGTCCCTGGAGGCTTATCACTCAGATATCCTGTTCACCTTATCTGCCGGCTGATCTGTTCATAATTTGCCACCCGCACGGCTCCTTCACTGCACTGCTCCTTCACTGCACGGACTTCACACAGGGAGAGGGGAGGGGGAAGGCAGAGCCGACTCAGCCTCTCGCATTTGTGTAGGGGGGAACTGTGCACTGTGACATTGTAATAACCACAGTAAGCAGAGATGCAGCCAAACACCCCTACATTTACACACAGTTTCCATATATAATCAAAGTGAGGATAATAAAGTCTAACTTGCCGCTGTATCAACCATGGACACTTTGTTGGCAGTCCTGGAATCATTTGTTGCCAGAATGGAAGCGGCGGGCGAGCGTAAGGGGGGTAAAAAGCGCCTCCGCCATCCCCAGGGGAATGCTCTGACTCAGACCCGGGCCTAGCTGCGGCACAGGAACCCGGTTCTGGGTTATCAGAGGATGCAGACCAGGACCTTCCTTGTGAGGAAGACCCTTCATCCGGGTTAGCGCATGACAGGGCACTTGTGGGTGCGCTTATCAATGCTGTGAGGGACACTCAAGCTGGATGGTGCAGCTGAGGCGTCCACGGAGGGGTCAGTCTCTTTTGGGTCGCACAAATCGACCCACTCTGCAAAGGTGTTTCCCTAAGTGTCCTTTTTTTTATAAATTTATAGATAAGGAATGGGAAAAGCCGCACAAGTCCTTGTGGTCCCTCAGCGCCTGGCGGTCAGGCATCCCTTTGAGGAGAGCCTTTTGAAAAAATGGGCTTCTCCTCCGGTTGTTGACCCCCCGGTCGCTCGGTTAAATAAAGTAACCACTCTCCCTGTAGAGGGAACCCCTGCATTTAAGGACCATACTGATAGGAGGTCCGAGGCGCTGAGCAGGTCCATGTTCACCATGCTGGGGTCTGCGTTGCGGCCTATATTGGCTGCAACTTTGGTGTCTCAGACACTCCCTGAATGGGCAAAGATTTTGCACCAGGCTGTGGAGGAACATCAGCTCCTTCTGGAGTGTGCAAGACTGGCCGACCAGTTGGTGCAGGGTCTTGTATATGTATGTGATGCCACTCTGGATGCAGCCCCCTTGATTTCCAGGGCCTCTGTATGTGCGGTGGTAATGCGCCGC
The DNA here is from genome assembly GCA_029206835.1 of Rana muscosa. NCBI lineage: Eukaryota > Metazoa > Chordata > Amphibia > Anura > Ranidae > Rana > Rana muscosa. Next base: position 161,714,950 of record CM055126.1, on the reverse strand, counting down.
CTAATTTGGCTGAAATGCTGGTCAAGAAAGCCCTGGCAGACTTGCCTTTCAAAGGTGGGAGGCTTTTTGGTACCTCGCTGGATGACATCATTAAGGATGTCACTGGAGGTAAGAGCACTCTTCTCCCTCAGTCCACTAAGGGGAAGGAGCCGCGCCGTAAGCTGGGTCCTTCCTTTCCCACGCAGAAGCGGTATTTTCGTCAGTCAGGGTCTGCGGGTAGACCCTCCCAAGCTGAAAAAGGTCCAGCTGGGGGACAGAAACGTCCCTGGGTGCGCAAGCCCAGCAAGCAAGCCTGCCACTGCATGAAGTTTTGCCCCCACCCGACTCATGGTTGGGGGGACGGCTTCGCAGGTTCACGGCACGGTGGACCTCCCTGCTCTCCGACCAGTGGGTCTGCGAGGTGGTCACTTCGGGGTACAAGATCGAGTTTCTTTCCTGACCACCGAACAGATTCTTTCCCTCAAATCTCCCTCCTCTTCCTGCTCATCGGTCTGCCCTATTGGGGGCAGTGCAAGATTTGCTAGGGGGCGGAGGGATTTTACCTGTACCACTGGAAGAGAGGTTTCATGGTTTTTATTTGAATCTGTTTGTGGTCCCGAAGAAGGACGGAGTCCGTCCGATCCTGGACCTCAAAGCCTTAAATGTCTTTGTAAAGGTGCGGAAGTTCCGCATGGAATCCATTCGTTCAGTGGTTGCTGCGCTCCATCCGGGGGACTTTCTGGCATCCCTGGACATCAAGGGCGCATACTTGCATGTCCCAATCTGCACGAGACACCAGAGGTTTCTGCGCTTTGCAATCGGTGAAGACCACTATCAGTTTGTGGCTCTTCCCTTTGGCCTAGCGTCGGCACCGAGGGTTTTCACCAAGGTGCTCGCCCCGATTTTAGCTTTGCTGAGACAGCGAGGCATCGCTACTTAGACGATCTTCTTCTGAGAGCAGCTTCTGGCTCAGAATTAGAGGAGGATGTGGCTATAGTCAGTCAGACCCTCCGAGAATTCGGTTGGATGTTAAACCTTTAGAAGTCGGTCCTGACACCGACTCAGCGTTTGAAGTACCTAGGGTTGATTCTGGACTCCAAGGAGGTGAGAGTCTTCCTTCCCTTGGAAAAATTGCAGACTCTCCAGTCTGCGGTGAGGTTGTTGACATCCCGCAATTCATCGTCTCATGGTAGCCTCCTTCGAGGCAGTACAGTATGCCCAATTCCACACTCGAGTCTTGCAGAAGGAGATCCTGTCCAAATGGAACAAATCTCCATTGTCCCTGGATTCAGGTCAGTCGCCTGGTCAGGGCATCTCTGAGTTTGTGGCTGAGATCCCCGGCTCTTCAGTCAGGGAAGTCGTTCATTCCCTTCCATTGGACTGTGATTACGATGGACGCCAGCCTCACAGGTTGGGGGGGGGAGTCTGGGGGAGTCCAGTCGGCCCAGGATCGCTGGACTCTGGACGAATCCCGTCTGCCGATCAATGTCCTGGAACTTCGGGCGATCAGACTGTGTCTCTCCTCGTGGTCGGGGAGACTACAGGGACGCCCGATCAGGATTCAGTCAGACAACGCCACGGTGGTGGGAACCATCAGGGGGGTATAAGGAGCCCGGCTGCAGCGTCCGAGGTCGCTCACATCCTGCGGTGGGTGGAAAGAAGCGTGCCGGTGTCCTATCATTCTGGGTCCCCCATCAGATAGTGCCCGGGTTGGACTGCGCATGCGCAATCCCATGTCACGGAAATGTCCGAAAATAAACCTCTGTTCTGCTCTGTTCAATCAGCTGTTGGCCGCGCTTCCTGCCGCTCGCTCCCGCCGCTCGTTCTATCAGATGGGGGACCTATCGAGATGGGTCCCCCATCTGATCGAACGAGCAGCGGGAGCGAGCGCAGGGAGCGCGGCCAGCGCTGTTGTATCTATCGAGATGGTCCCCAATACAATACAATAGCGGTGGCCGCGCTCAATCAAATAAAAGGGGTGGGTGTATTATAGAGCAGAGATTTTTTATAGCATGCATTTCACAATAAACTAAACGTCTGCAGGGCGTGTCAAGGGGCGTGTTCACATAACACTAGGGATCACGCAATACAGCAAGGGGTAGATGACTTTATAAAAGGGGCGGATCTATTATGCACTGATTTTTTTTTATAGGATGCATTTCACAATAATCTACACGGGGGCGTGTTTACAGAACTAGGGCGGGTTGAGATGGGTCCTCCATAATACACCCGTGGCCAGCGCTGTTCTATCTAAATGGGTCCCCATCTGATAGAACGAGCGGCGGGCGCGAGCGCGTGTTAACTGCGCATACTCCAACAGCTGATGTCATAAATGTTTCGTCTCTGAGATTTCCGTGATCTCCGATTGCGCATGCGCAGTCCTCCCCGGGCACTATCTGATAGGGGGACCCATACTGTTAGAACACCGGCTCTGTCGGCCGTCTACATTCCGGGCTTAGAAAACTGGCAGGCGGACTATCTGAGTCGCCAGATGCTAGACCAGAGGGAATAGTCATTGCACCCGGAGGTGTTTCAATTCTTTTGCCGGAGGTGGGGCATGCCGGACGTGGACCTCCTGGCCTCTCGGCTCAATCGCAAGTTGTCGAGATTCGTGGCCAGGTCCAGGGATCCCTGGGCAGATGCGCCAGTGGCCCCGTGGGGTCAGTATCGGCTAATTTTATAATTGCTTCCTCGTCTGCTCCGCCGAGTGGAGACCAAGGGGATCCCGGTGATTCTAATCGCTCCAGATTGGCCCCGGCGTCCTTGGTACGCCGACCTCGTGCGCCTGGTGGCGGAGGTATCCTGGTGGCTGCCAATGCGGGAGGACCTTCTGTCTCAAGGTCCCATACTTCACCCTGCTTTACAGTCGCTGGCTTTAACGGCATGGCTATTGAAAGCCAGGTACTAGGGGACCGAGGTCTTTCGGATTCGGTCATTTCAACCATGCTGAGGGCACGGAAGTCTTCTTCCAGGAAGATCTACTATCGTACTTGGAAGGCCTACATCTCTGTGTGAAGAGATGGAGTGGCGTCCGCGGACGTATTCGGTTTCCAGGATCCTGCTGTTTACAGCGTGGAGTAGATCAGAAACTTGCCCTTAAGCACCATTAAGGGTCAGATTTCAGTCTTGGCTGTTTTCTTTCAACGGCCTTTGGCGACCCATTCCCTGGTGGGTACCTTTGTGCAGGGGGTTCGACATGTGGCTCCCGCAATTAGACCACCTCTTTCTCCATGGGATTTAAATCTGGTGCTCTCGGTTCTTCAGGAACCTCCTTTTGAGAACATCAGAGAGTTTCCTCTCTTGACACTTATCTCAGAAGATGGCCTTTCTAGTGGCCATTACATCTGTCAGAAGGGTTTCTAAATTGACGGCCTTGTCTTGCAAGTCACCATACTTGGTCCTCCCATAAGGATAAGGCGGTGCTACGCCCGCAGCCCTCTTTCCTTCCAAAGGTGGTTTCGGCCTTTCACCTAAATGAGGACATTGTGCTACCATCCTTGTGTCCTCGGCCGTCGCATCCCAGAGAGACTGCGTTCCATACTTTAGATGTGGTACGTGCCTTGCGGGTGTACTCGTCTGTTACGGCTCCGTTTCAGAGGTCTAACTCACGGTTTGTGTCGGTGTCTGGTCCACAAAAGGGCCTGGCGGTCTCGTCGGCCACCATTTCTCGGTGGATCAGACAGACCGTCATTCAGGACTATGCCCTTAAGGGGGGGGCGCCTCCCTTTCCGGTCACTCACACATTCAACCAGGGCAATTGGTGCTTCCTGGGCTTTCCGACATCAAGCGTCTGTCTCACAGGTGTGCAAGGCGGCGACCTGGTCGTCCGTGCACACTTTCTCGTAATTTTACAAGGTTGATGTGAGTGCATCTTCAGATGCTTCCTTCGGCCGCAAGGTTTTGCAGGCGGCTGTTTGAGGTTGCAACTCCTCCGTTGAAGAGCTCTGCTTGTTTAGGGTGAAGTTAGTTGTTTTGTTTGATGCTGTTCCCACCCCTCGTTTTTTGACACTGCTTTGGGACGTCCCACTTTGTCAAGGATTGAGAAGGCTGTGTCTGTCCCATGGATGATAAGAGAAAATAGGATTTTTTGTACTCACCGTAAAATCCTTTTCTCTGTCGTCCATGGACAGACACAGCACCCACCCCTCCCTTTTTTTTAGGTTTGTACTGCTTGTTACGAACTGGGCTGCTGACTGCAGGGCGGAGGGTTATGTCTGGAGGGACCGCCCCCTGGGTGGTGCTGTTCAACTCTTATTGTTATAACATGTGTTTAAACATTTAACATGTTCTGCCTAGTCCTCTCCTATGAACAGGAACATAACCCACTTTGTCAAGGATTGAGAAGGCTGTGTCCATCCATGGGGTCCCTCTCTTGTTGCAGCCCTCCACTCCATTGAACGTATTGGTAGCCACTGTGGTCTGAGTATTAACTGGTCTAAATCCCAGATCCTTCCGATTGACCATTTCCCCCCCTTATTGACGTCCCCTCCCCACTCCCAAGGGTCTCCTTGGTCAAGTACCTTGGTGTACAAGTCACCAGATCGCTCACAGACTACACACTATTGAACCCCTGTATACCCTGATCAAGACACAGACTTGGGCCAGACTACCCCTGGGTGTTATGGGATGCGTCAGTTTTAGTCAAAATGATACTCCTCCCAAAGATACTCTATTTGGTGTGGCATGCCCCCCTGTATCTACCACAAAAAAAAATCATAATAATTAAATCCATTCTTAATTTGTTTATATGGGGTCACAGCAGACACAAGTTATCTTGGAGAATTCTGAAGAACCCAGTGACATTGGGAGGAGCTGCTCTTCCAGACTTTCAGGACTATTATCTTGCCTCCCAACTGTCCCATTTCTATAATTTTGACAAAAACGAGCTACCAAGATACCAGCTACTACTCTGTGAGCACCCTGATGACCCAGCCCATACCCCACTTCAGTCAGTCCTCAGAGCCCCATTGACGAGACGTCCCTTCCAACACAAAGTTTGTGGGGACAAACAAAGGGCAGCACAGAAGGGAAGTATAGATAACCCATAAAGCATATACAGTTGTGCTCATAATTTACATACCCTGGCAGAATTTATGAGTTCTTGGCCATTTTTCGGAGAATATGAATGATAACACAAAAACGTTTCTTTCACTCATGGTTAGTGTTTGGCTGAAGCCATTTATTATCAATCATCTGTGTATACTCTTTTTAAATAATAATGGCAGCAGAAACTACCCAAATGACACTGATCAAAAGTTTACATACCCTGGTGATTTTGGCCTGATAACATGCACACAAGTTGACACAAAGGAGTTTGAATAGCCAATACAGGTAACCATCCTCACCTGTGATCTGTTTACTTGTAATAAGTGTGTGTGTGTGTGTGTATATAAAATGTCAATAGGTTTCTGGACTCCTGACAGACCCTTGCATCTTTCATCCAGTGCTGCACTGACGTTTCTGGATTCGGAGTCATATGGGAAAGCAACAGCATTGTCAAGGGATCTGCGGGAAATGGTAGCTTAACTGTATAAATTAGGAAAGGGATATAAAAAGATTTCCAAGGAATTGAAAATGCCAATTAGCAGTGTTCAAACTCCAATCAAGAAGTGGAAAATGAGGGGTTCTGTTGAAACCAAACCACGGTCAGGTAGACCAACTTAAATTTTAGCCACAACTGCCAGGAAAATTGTTCGGAATGCAAAGGAAAACCCACAAATAACATCAGGTGAAATACAGGGCTCTCTGAAAACAAGTGGTGTGGCGGTTTCAAGATGCACAATAAGGAGGCACTTGAAGAAAGATGGGCTGCATGGTCGAGTCGCCAGAAGAAAGCCATTACTACGCAAATGCCACAAAGTATTCCACTTACAATATGCCAAACAGCACAAAGACAAGCCTCAAACCTTCTGGTACAAAGTCATTTGGAGTGATGAGACCAAAATTTAGCTTTTTGGCCACAACCATAAACGCTACATTTGGAGAGGAGTCAACAAGGCCTATGATGAAAGATACACCATTCCTACTGTGAAACAGAGGTGCATCGCTGATGTTTTGGGGATGTGTGAGCTACAAAGGCACAGTAAATTTGGACAAAATTGATGGCAAGATGAATGCAGTATGTTATCAAAAATACTGGAGGAACATTTGCATTCATCAGCCAGGAAGCTGTGCATGGGTCGTACTTGGACATTCCAACATGACAATGATCCAAAACACAAGGCCAAGTAGACCTGTCATTGGCTACAGCAGAATAAAGTGAAGGTTCTGGAGTGGCCATCTCAGTCTCCTGATCTCTAAATCATTGAGCCACTCTGGGAAAACGTGCAGTTCATGCAAGACAGCCCAAGAATTTACAGGAACTGGAGGCTTTTTGCCAAGAGGAATGGACAGCATTACCATCTGAGAAGATAAAGAGCCTCATCCACAAATACCACAAAAGACTTCAAGCTGTCATTGATGTTAAAGGGAGCAATACACTGTATTAAGAACTGGGGTATGTAAACTTTTGATCAGGGTCATTTGGGTAGTTTCTGTTGCCATTATGATTTTAAAATGGTAAAGAGTTGATTGATAAATAAATGGCTTCAGCCGAACACTAACCATGAGTGAAAATTTTTTTTTTTTTTAAATCATTTATATTCTCTGAAAAATGGCCAAGAAATCATAAATTCTGCCAGGGTATGTAAACTTATGAGCACAATTGTATGCCTCATATCAATGTGTAACCTAATAATAAAGACAACAAAAGAGATGGGTACTCCCGTGAAACACATTGCGGTTTCAGCTCCTAGCCTACTGATTTAACCTCCAAAGCCAATTTCTATGCCCAACCAGTGAATTAGGAATTCCTAGCCTGGGTTATCAAGCATGTCCTTTATTATTGGAGGGAGCCATATATCTTTGCTATTCTTATACAGCTGTGCAGCACAATGTTTTAACTGTTGTACCACTATATAAGTGACTGCATTTTTTAATTTGTAATTAAATACATATGTACAATTTGAATCATGTAGATCTTTTGGCACCTTTTTAAATTTCAATATTTTGTCATGTGTGAATGTAGCCTAAAACAGTGTGCTGCTGGCAGGTCATCAGGTGAAGATAAAGGGGAAAAAAGCCTAAAGAAAAACGAATGCAGCCACCACATTTAAAAATTGTAAGCTGCAATATGTTTTGGGGTTTAATGCCCCTTTAGGCTGAGTCATCCAGGTATGATTGGCTAGCTATAGTACCCTTCTCAGGAAAGGAGATTTAAATATATATTGGGTAGAAAATATTGTATTTTTTTTTTTAAGATTCTTGCTAGGACAATTTTTACCAGCTTTTATATACAAATGGGAAAGAATCGTGTTTAAGACTGGTAGGTGTTTATGGGTCACATGACTCCATTTCTACAGCCCATAGGGGGGGTGTAGAGATAAAAAACAGAATGCATCCTGAATGCTGTTATCCAGATAAATTAAATTTCCTTCCATGATTGTTCAGATAAATAGTTCAGGCTATGTTTTATGGCCCTTTTCCACTGGGAAGAAATTTTGGTAAGTTACAATTTTTACTATAACGTTACTTTCTGAAGTTCTGGAATTAAGTAGGTGGGGCACTCAATAAATTTAATATGGCCCCCTTGAAGACTTGGACTTAATTTGGCGCACTATTTCACCCACGTGTTACCTGCTTGATGTAACAGAAGCCACAGAGGATTTCACTTTAGATTTGTCTGAACAGTATTTGAATTATCCGAAGACCTCCTGTAAGTCTACTATACCCAGGACTAAGCTTTTTAGGCAGACAATAGTTCAGTCACTCACTAGCTTCCTAATTTCACTTGGACTTCAGTGCCAAGAATTTACCCTAGCTATACCCTGGCAGCTCAATTTTTCCCATTATTACATAGGAGCACTTTTTCTTCACACTAGCAAAAGTATATCACACTCTTACTTGATGTGTGTTTGTTTATATATAGGTGAACGGAGATGATACATTATCAGTAGATGGCGGAGACGTGGAGTATGTTTCACATCGTAAGAACCACACAGCAAATGAGCGAAAGCGAAGAAATGAAATGAGGGATCTTTTCGAGGAGCTGAAAAATTCTCTGGGCCTTCACAACCTTCCGAAAGTTTCAAAGAGCTATATTCTTAAAAAGGTTTGTCCTGACTTTGTTTATTAAACTGAAACTGGCAAATAAGAAGCACAGGACCGCCATTGCTGGTCTTCTTTAGAAACTGCTTGATGCCTGGCTGTATCTGACTTCAGTTCTCTTGAGTCAGACTTGGAACAAACTTGAATAGTGTCTGAATTCCTTATTAATATACTTGTTCCAGGTCCGCTACTCAGACAACCTTGAAGCCAAAGCATCGACATTACAGCTGCAGTACCAGCATTTAAAAAAAATCAGCAATAGAAGCCTTCATTATTCCTGCATAAGTTTCCTTTTAAACGTACAGTAATGTAGCAGCATGATGGTATGTGCAAAGCTTTGCTTACATTTTGTCATTCTTCCAGGCAATAGAAGAAATTGAGGGGTTAACGGATACAGCGGATAGCCTCATAAAGCAAAAGACCTTGATGTCTCAGAAACAGAGTCAATTGGTTAAGAAAGTGTCAAATCTCTCAGGTTGGTGGACTGTATTATATAAAAAGCCATATCTGGTTAGATGATCAGCACTGCAAATTAACTTTAAAACATACGTATATTTATGGGTTACTCCACCCCAAGGCCTGCATTTCACAGCCTATTAATATTCAAGCCATGTGGTGCAGCCTGCAATATGTTTTCTCACTGTCTATTGCAGCAGAGAGAGCTCCATGATTGGAGAAGAGGCTTGTCACATGACTTTGAAAGGTCAGGTGATCAGGCTATTTATTATTTTATCTTTTTATTTTTTAACTACGTTTGATTTAATAGTGCTTGGCTGACTTGAGTCTTGGAGTTAGTGGAGTGCTAACCATTTTTGTAAAGCCCATTACTGTCAATTGCTATAATGTTCCTTTTTATTTACATTTCCACAGGAAAACCAAAGGAAGTTGTGCTGAAAAAACTGAAATACTTATATGCAAAGCAGAGTGCTTTAGAAGTAGAAAGTAAAAAAAGTGCTTTAGAAGGAGAGCATAAAAAGAGTACTTTGGAAGCCGAGAGTAAGAAGAGTACTTTGGAAGCCGAGAGTAAGAAGAGTACTTTGGAATCCGAGAGTAAGAAGAGTACTTTGGAATCCGAGAGTAAGAAGAGTACTTTGGAAGCCGAGGATAAGAAGAGTACTTTTGGAAGCCGAGAGTAAGAAGAGTGCTTTGGAAGCCGAGAGTAAGAAGAAAGACTTTGTGGAAGATCATACTCTCAAAGCATCTGTAAACAAACCTCCACCTTTACCACCCTTGAGACTGGAGAATAAAGGCCAATGATGAATCTTCATGTAGTAAAACTAAGAAGCCAATCATACTTGCAAGGAATCATGTGCTGCATTCAGCGGGGAGTAAGTACAAATGAAACTTTTCTTTGCCTAGATTCACACTAGTGTTGCTGCATAGTCATACGTT